>JAJAGP010001118.1:0-176424 GCA_025084515.1 Ancistrus triradiatus
AGTTCAGAAAGGCTTCAGTGAGGATTTGGGAGGTGGAGGAAACCAGATTACCCAAGAGAAACCTTGTGGAGAACATGCACATATGGTCACTGGAGACAAGGTTCAATCCCAAAACCCTGGAGCTGTAATACTACCTATTGCCTATAGGGGCTGATTCTAGATCAAGTACCTTGAGTTCAGCTCCCTTAGTAAGGTAGGGACCTCAACCTCATGTTTGGTCACAACCCCAAAGGAAGCTTTGACTGCCACGGAGTCGGAGCCGCTGATGTTCACGCCCACTTCATGAATCAGATGGTTGCCCAGACGTCCGCTGAGCGATACATCAGACTTGTCTTCATAGTTGAGAAGCTGGTAAGAGGACACTCCTAATATAGAGTAATGGATTAGGTTACACACCTCAGGTCATGCTCTGGCTCTGCTTACAATACTTATTACATTGTAATAATGCACTAATATGTGTTCTCCTTTTATATATATATATATATAGTTATGAGTAAAAGTCTTAGGCCACCGTTAGATTGAAAAGGTATAATGACCATATATGAATATTTCTCAGTCTCTTTATTAGAATAAAACCAGAAAATACAGGAAATTTGTATCCAGTATTAAGAAATTGAAAAGAATCAGAAAGAAACATCATCTATAATCTACAGTGGTAAGTTTGTAGCATGATCTTTGCTTCCACTTGAGCAATAGCCTTCTACAGTCCAACGAAGCTTGATCAGGAATGGTCTTTTTGGAAGGGTAGCAGCCAAGAAACCACTTTTTCGGAAGGGGAACAGGGTGAAAGGGCTAAGATATGCTGAAGCTCACAAAGATTGGAATGAAGATCCGTGGAAAACAGTACCATGAAGTGACAAATTCAAGTTTTAAATATTTGGATCCAATTGTCAAGAATATGTTACATAAGGTCATTATACCATTGCAACAAAATGTAATGGTGGCCTAAGACTTTTACATGCGAACTACAAATGTCATGTTACTAAAGTCCCCACTGGAATACAAACTCACCTCTCATGAGAATACCCAAAACACTTTAGTTTCATCAAACTTACCTGCAGTAATCTCCTTTTCTCCCACAAGTATGTCTTTCAGCGAGAATGGGGTCGAGGCATACTTGGACTTCTTCCAGAAATGTCTTCTCTTTTTCATGGTCACCAGGCTGAGGGGCTGGTATCTGTCTGCCTCACTGAGACTTGGAACAGGAATCAGACGCCCGGTGTCCCCCACCTGCTTCACAAAGTTCTTTGTGGCTGCTGCAAACATGGTGAAGACTTATTCCTGAATCAGCATGATGAACGCGGAAACTGTATGTGTTGAGATGGTGTCTGTCTGGGCAATATGTTTGCTTCCTGCAGACCAATAAGAGAAGAAGGAATGTGCTGTGGTCACTCAGCTACACAAGTAGTAAATAATAAATAAGGAACAGCAAGTTGATAAGGGTGTTCTCTGTCAACGTGCTGTTCTTCCCTGCCTCACCATGCCAACTTTAGCATTGCATTAGATGGCCTAATACCAATATTCTTATTAAGTGCCTTCAAGTCCAACTTCTGGAGACCATGTAAATAGTGTTTCCCCAAAAATTCTGTCTACTATTTGGAACTTCAGGCTTCTTAATGGCTTGCTCATGTTTTTTGTAAGTGTATTCCATCCATCTTTATGCTCACATTCATCTTATTATTTTCCCTTCAACTCTTCAGTGGCAGTTCTAGACCATTTGAAGTGAGGTGCCAGGCTGGGTATACATGCACTTGAGTATTCAGATAATGGGAGACCTCCGAGTTTACATGACTCAAGCAGTAACTTAATTTCTACTTTGCAACCAGCCAATAACCTCACAGAAATATGGGACATAAGTTTGAAATTTAATATTTAATAATCATATATACTGCATTTCAAAGTCTCCACGTAGTGTTCAGTAGCTGTTTTTCTGTCTTTAATTCTATGGCGCATTTAATTCTGAGGTTGCCAGATCCAGCGAGAAATAAATCCACCAAAGTCAATGGAAAAAAAGAGGCCAAATATTGCAGTCTAATAAAGCCAAGAATAGGTACATCTGGCAACCATGGCAGGGAAGGAAATTGAGTAGCTGGCATACATGGTATGAGTAATCTGATTACTGGAATAAAATCCACCTCTCTATCAGATTTCTTAATCTGATTTCTAGATCGTAGTATGCTGTATACATGACCACTTGAATAATCAGATAACTGCAGAAATTCAACTATGATCTGATTACTAAGTGCATGTAAACGCACTCAGTAAGAGAAAAAATGCCAGTAGAATCGTCTTGGGCAGATAAACATGAACCTGTTGGCACCATGCCTAATGCCAGGCATGGGATAGAGGGGTATGAATGAAGTATTCTCTGGAATGATGGGGTTCAATCCAATACTTTTGGGATGAGGTTCGGATGACTTGGGGTGGTGATCATCCAACATCCTGACCTCACTAATACTCTTAATGCTCTAATGCTTTAAATATTAAATATCTTATGAAGTATTACTTATGCTCTTTTTGCTGAATGCAATCAAATCTGTATAGCAGTGCTCCAAAATATGCTAGAAAGCCTTCCCTGGAACGGGATGAAAGACCCTTGATTTCAGAAGAAGCACAATGAATGAACAGGTGTCCAAATACTCTTGTCCATATAATGTATGTCCACAATAAGCTTACCAGGCCTTCAAATTTCATTTCATTTCCTTTAGGGTCCTTTGTTTGTTTTTTTTCCCATCCAATACTAAAGCATATCATAATTACATAAAAGAATTATGTTAATATATAATTGGCAATAGTCCATGTCACAGTCTATAATAGTCTAATAATACAAGCCTTACTATAATATCTTGGCTGGAAATCAGTGTAATGCTTTGTAGACTGAACTATCTATGACACAATGGATTGAATGTCACTCAGATATAGTAACAGGAATTCAGATATTGTAAGTTATCATATCAAAGTGAGGGTCAGTGAAATTCCCCTTACATTTTGGCAGCTGACAATAAAATCTTTATTCAGGACAAAAACTCAGCTGACTGTTCAGGTCTGTATCTAGGAGAAAAAATACAGAAAATGGGAACAGGCAATATTCAACCAATCTGGATGCTGGGCAAAATCCTCCAATCAGAACCCATTCTGCATACATGTCAATCATGTCTGAATGCTTGTGGCTTTTGGGAAATGACTAGACAGAAGGCTCAATGAAGGAGCCAACTGACAATTTTGCTAGGTTTGAGCAAAAATAGTAAGCTTCCTCGAAAATCAATGACATTCTCTTTAATTAAAGTGTGTGAGGCAGTCATATCATTATGGATGCAAAAAGGTATGTCATATTAACAAAAAAAAACATTTCCCTTTCTATACCATTATCATCTTTAACATCTTGCAATTTCCTTGAGGTGAAGAAACTATTTAAACTGCTCTTCAAAGGGTGTGTGGCCCCCATGGAAATGTGTAATATCTTTCCCCAGAATACACACAGGTTCTAAAAAATGAACTTCAGAATGATATGCATGTCTAGCCCCTTTTTAGGTGTGCTAAAGCACCCCCAAAATAAGAGTAAAAAGTTTTTTGTTGTTTTTTTTTTCTTCAAAATGGAAGTTCATCTTTGATGAGCTTAAAATGTTAACACCATTGAAAGTATATGGTTTAAACATAATATTTTAGAAACAAAAATACAGCAGCCCCCCTTGCTCACAAATGGAACGGTCCATTTTCTCTCTACTACCTTTCTGTTAAATCCAAAAGGGGAGAGAAGGGCATAATGGCATTATGCCTTTGGTAGAGTTGCCTCTCTTTACTGATCTTTATATATTTATCTATTTTTAATTTATCATTTATCATTTTAATGTTTATCCCTCATTGTCTTTTACTTTTCAATACAATTTCATTGGTAATTACGTTGTAAACCAAGTACAAGCTTTGTGGCTCGCAGCAAGGAATTTTTCTTCTTAGTTTTTTTAGTGTCCCTTACCAGTCAATAGATGTTCTTCCTTCACAGATGTGGGCATGATAGTCCAAAAATTAATGGTTAAAATGTACAGCCTCCGTCCTTACAATCAATCATCCCTGTCCAGACGAACAGATGAACTAAAAAGTTTCAAAGGCCGATGCATGAACTTCTTCTTTACAAGATTTTCTCTTTGAAAAAAATTATATGTCCAATCATAATGACATAGGCATAAGCAGTAGAAAGTAACTAAGCAATAGAAAGAAATAAATGACTACCGTGGTGACTTAACTGCTGAGTGGTGGCCATTCAGCACAACACTCCATTCTTAAAAGAGCAGATACTCTATTTGTGGAAGAAGCCACTCACACATGACCTCAAGTGGCACTGCCTATAATTTCACTGTTGGGTGGAGAAAGTAAAGCCAGCAACTGTTTGAGGAACATTTTACGAAGCATCTGTGTCTGAAAAGAGCACTCTCACAGAGCACTGCCTGTCAGGAAAACAAGCCGAGTTTACACTGCATCATTGTGTTCTCTGTCTGGAATATCCCCGAGGTCAGTGTTAGACAGGTAGTTATGACGATAAGAACAGTAAATAGGCGTGTGTACTCTGGCAGCTACTAAATCTTGCATGATCTGCCTAATTTAGCATAGCTAAAGACGAAATGGGCAGGAGCTGGACATGCAATTTAGAGCTAAAGACTATAAATATACAACTCGTACTGTTTAAAGATAACCAGTCCAATGAAACCATTCACGAGGAAGGGGACTACTATTTCCTTTTATAAGTGCTCTCAAGGAGCTATCCTGAAATAATTACAGCTCTTACACTTCAGCTGAATGTTTCCTTAATGTCTTAAAGATGAGATGGAGTGAGGTATGCTTGTAATCCTTCATGTGGATCAGCATGTGGTCACTGGGCCATCACTCTTGATTATGTGGTAAAGAGTGCCCAGAATTTTTAGGTGAGCCACCCAAACCTATTTCTGTACCCATACATTTTGAGACCATTGCCTCAGTGGTCCTAACCTACATCTATGATTATGCTATCAACGAACAGAAGAATGGCGATACAGGTATTTAGCTGTACATGTTAACACTATGCTAAATTTGAGCATCCCTGGTCAATTGGGGTTCATAATCAAAGTCTTATGGTGATTTGTGATGTTGGATTGTTGTCCTCTTGCCTCTCAAGTGCGATGGCTCAGGTTTGTTGGTTGCTGAGAAGGTAGGCTTCCAAAGTCTAATCTGAAAACTCTTGGCTGTGTTCCCTTGTTCTTCCCCTTCTACCTTTTTTGTCATAGTTAATGCTGCCGGAGTCTCATGCTACACTTGCACAAATGTGTTCTGCTAATTGATTTCACTAACTACATATTCTGTTTTCTCTCCAAGCTCTTGTTCCGGTACCAGTTCCAGTACCACACTATGATCTTCTTCCATTCCCCTCAAGCTGTTCTTTCGTCATCAGTTCCAGCCCTCACACTGTTACTCAGACCTAATCAGAGGCTAGTGATGCCCCCTCCCCTCCTCTAGTTGACTAAGCATGCCATGCCAACAAAACTTTCCCGCTGAGGACAAGAGATCCTACAGCGACTCTGTGTACCAGACTAAATAATTCCGATACGCATATTCTCTACCTAATTCTATATTTTATTTATATATACCATCGTCTTATACTCTATAGTTGCATATTCTCTATTTATTATACTCTTCATAATATTGTATTCTGTTTAATTTGTAATGGTATAATATATCATATATGATATATGATAATATTATATAATATTATTTTTTTATTTTAATTATTATATTTGCTTTAAATGTGTTTGTAGTGTATGTGTATTTAATCAATTACTGTAAATTTATTAATTAGATAACTTTGTTTAATTCTTACTTATGATACATTCATGGCTTTGGGCCTAGATAATCTAAAATTGTGAAGCTGCTTTGAGACAATACTCTTATTGTCAAAAGCACTGTAGAATTACATTTGACTTTGACATTTTGTTTATTTTCTAAATGAATCTTAGTTAAAAAACATGACACACTTTTGTGAAAAATTTTAGTGAACTATTAACAAGTACAAAAACTGCTAGTGGTTTATTGGAAAAGGTGTTCAAACCTTTGCACATGCAGAGTTTTATTTTTTTCAATACAAAAATGTAACATATTGCAATTAGTTCTTGTGGTTCACAAGTAAGAGCCAACTGCTGAAACAGCAACTCTGTGTTGGGCTTGCACAAAGTGAAGAGCGGGTGGTATGATTACAGGGCTCTATGATGCACGGACGTCCCATCCAAGGAGCACTTTTGCCTGGGCCCTATGATTGAAAATGGAGAAAATTTGAACATTCCCCATGACCCTCACCAGGAAAACATGCCATGAACATATTCATTTAGAAAATGAATATGTTCATGGCATACTGTGCTCAAACTTTTGCATGGGATTGTGACATTTAGGGTTTCTAAGAAGATGCCAATAACACGGTCCCGCAACTTAAAAAAAAACTCAACCTGTTTTATGTTTAAAATAAGCCAGTTTCATTAAAAAATAAAGCAAACAACTGTTAGGAAAGTAGATGTTAACATACAGTTAGCCTGTTAAATCTGAGTTCCTCTAAATAAAAGTCTAGTAGTCTAGTGTCACCAACGCTACACTCGCAGTGAAGTAATGTAACATAATGCATCATATAATGATAAGATTCTTATGCTGTTGTCACAGTAAATACTAATTTCTGAGTTGAGCTATAAATCCGTATATTTGATACCTCTAAAGTAGATTCAGTGAGAAAAAATTAATAACAGGTTAGTGTGCCAGTTGGAATGAAACCCAACCCATTGGAGGGATCATAAGTGATGGTTAGTCTAGACCTATGCTTACACTTCACAAAACAGATTAACCTTTGAAGTGGTAGACGACACAAGCCCAAAGGCATAGACAGTGGACTGCTGAACTGTGTCGTAGAAGAGTCATGTTCCTAGTTGTAGCACTCACTAATGAGTTCCAAACAGTCTCTCAAAGCATATTCAACACATGAACTGCTTATCTGGAGCATTATGTACTGATTTTTTAGCCAGCAGCTTATACCAATGCCAAATGGTGGCTGGAGTGGTGTAAAACAGGGGCAATTCTAGGATCAGAGCTTTAGGGGTGCTGAGCACCCAGTGAGACCACCCCCACAGAAAACTACAATCTGAGAAAACTTCCTTTAATGTTGAACTTTTGAGCCACAAAGCCATCATTTGGTTTGTTACCATTTGCGAGGCGTGGGGGACTGCTGTATTTTCAATGTTAAAATATTATGTTTTAACCATATGCCATCTATGGTTTTAACAATTTCTAACTTATCGGATACAAACTTCAATTAAAAAACAACAAAAATTACTTTTTACTAGGTACTAGGCACATATATGGTGTAAAATGGTGTACCACCTTTGGACTCTCAGGCAGTGAAAACAAGTTCTCTAGAGTTATGAATCAAACCTTATCATCTGGTAGTCTAGGATGTAAATGGATTTAGTGCATACCAAGAAAGTTCTACCTTCCTGCCTTTCTGAGAATCGTGGGGTTCGGATTTTGTTGCAACGGATTGGTTTGCCAGTATTCTAAGCAAAGTTAAGGCAGATATAAAACAGCCAACTCCATATAATGCCCATAATTTCGGAATGATATGTTCATGTGCAGTTACTGTTGATATGAAGTGTAAATTGGAATGTTCCAGTTAACTGCCATGTACAGTGATATCTGTTGGAATTCTGACCCCTCTTGAATGGTTATTGCTCTGTCTCAGACCTCCATCTTCTGAAATTATCCATACAGCCATCCTTTAAAGTCTGTAAACCCTTTAGAAATTGCTTTATTTCTGCATATGACCTAAAACATCATCAGATTTTCACAAAAGTCACTTCTCTTCTCTTTCACCCACTTTCTCTTGAGATTCAGTTCATGGACATATGTCCTTTCATTTTGTTTTATAATTTGCTGGTATTATTCAGAATTCATTATTGCATCAATGCTGGCAAGTAGTCCTGCTCCAGATGCAGCATGACAGGCAAAAACCATGATTCTACCACCACCATGTTTCACATGAGGTGTGAGATTCTTATGCCTGAGTGTTTTTCTTTCTCTGACTTAATTCTTCTCATTTAAACCAAAAATAACTATTTTAGTTTTGTTTTCAGCCATCCACAAAATCTATTTCTAATAGAGCTGTCCATGTGGCTTGTGATGTGCAGCAATGTTCTTTTTGTAGAGCAGTGGCTTTCTCCTCCTGATGGTGTACTGATGTAGATTAACATTAGACAATTTGTGAGAGGACTTAGTTGCTTATACATTACCCTGTGTTCATTTGTGATCTCGTGGACTATTACACTACTTGCACTTGCAGTTCTCTATCTTTGTTTGCCGACCAATTAACAGGGGTTTGAAATTCCTCAACTGTGCAAAATCTGTTTGACCATAGATTTGTGGAGTCTAAACTGAGAATGTTTTTTCTATATATACCTCATTAAGCTGGGACACAGTGTCCAGAAACATGGATGTCTATGTTCTGAAAACCAGGATGTAGGAAGCATGAGGTGAAATACTAAAATACACAAAAGTGGGAGTTACAGTCACTGAAGTTTGTTATTATAAAAAAAGGCTGAACTAATGACCCACCAAAGATTTAAACAGAGATTTTGCTGAACACACTGATCCCGGAATATCCTGAACATCACAGCTGCTTTTCTCCTCTTCTGCTTTTGTAGTCTCCCTCTGTCTACTTGTGATCTGGTCTACAGAGGCATGGTGATATGTCTACATCCTACATCACCACACACACAAACACACAGCTGTTTTCAGCATCTCTAGGCACTGAGACAAACATGGCCTTTCCTTTAAATGCCAAAACAGCCCATGCTATTCCATGGAGAATATTCTAGAACATGTGAGTCAGTGTCTTCCTAGACAGCTTAAAGAAATACTTTGGCATATGCCAAAAACGTGTGTACGGTTGTGCAGTATATTGAAAATACTATTTCTAACACACTTTGAAAAAAAAGTTTCATGATAGACTAAATAAAATTTGGCTGACTAATTCTAACCCTCTGTAAGGAAAACCTGTTCATTTCACCACAGATTGCTACAAAAAGAGTACATTTGGAATCTGCTGAAGGATTCTATACAGAGATGTTATGGTTTCTCACAAAAGGAAAAAACAACAACGAAGAATATTGCACATTGTACCCTTTATTATCAGTGTCTGGTTAAAATTCAAAGATATACTCAAAAATCAGATTATCTACAATGTGTATAGTTTCTGTACATTGTGTAAGGCTTATATAAAACAGAATCAAATTTAAATGGCAAAGAACCTTTATATATTCAGGAGGTATTAAATCAAATATTTATAATGAGCACTCTGGTTCTCGCAGTCCTTTCTGGCTGGCTTGGGTGTCACATGCAGGCACGATTAGCTGTGTTTATGGGAGGAGATGCTGGTTGGGTGATCATTACACGGTGTTTTACTGGCAACTGCTACCCAGTCCTGCAATTAACTGGCATCCCATCCATTGCATGCAGACATTGAAGCCCCCATGACCCTGAAAAAGAATGGTGGTGTAGTAACATTTAAAAAATAGTAATAAACATAATAATATTAAATATTATATATGAATAATCCAGATATATTTCATGTGTCTGGAGCCTGGAATTAACCAGATTCAAGTGAATGTGCAGTCTGGACGGGACACCAGTCCATTATTTGTCTCAGGAGCGATTGCTGCTGTAGCACCAGGGGATGATTTCCCCATTCAACCTTCCCTCCTTCCCCTGTGTGACGCCTGACCTGACCAGAAGGCACTCAAACACGGGTTTTTATGCTGATGGGCTGGCGATTTGCTGCTGCATCACCTAAGCACCTACATTATGTTTTTGTTAACTTACATAATATATTGAAATTAACAAAAACTTTTAACTAAAGTTAGGATAGAAATGCAAAAGTAACTTAAAAAACAGCAAACAGAAACTAATTTCTGTCTTAAGTGAACCAATTAAATGTGTTTTTTAATCTTTATTTCTATTAACGATCTTTTTAGATCGTTAATAGCAAGTTACACAATGGGAAAAACAAGAGAGGACTAATTTCTATGCACTGGAATTGTTAAAAGTAAAAATTTAATAGAGTGAGAGTCTTTTCTAATCATCTACCGTCCAGTGCCTGTGTTCTTTCACAAATTTACTTTATTTCCACTTTATTTGCAAATTTTAAATAATTTTTAAGCTTTGTATGAATAATTTATAAAAAAAAAAGAACTTGATCCTGAATGTGATGTCATTGTTGTTATCATGCAAAACCTTTATTTATTTGTTCTTTGTGAGTTCATAAAAAGCGAGTCTACCCATTCTTAACACAGAGTTTGAAAATTATGTCAAGATTTTTGTTTTTCATGACCTTTAGATTTGTCATTGGTGTTACTCACCTTAACCGCTGAGGGACAGTAAATGATAGTTAACACAATTTGAGACTGTGAATTTGATCTGGGAAAAATCAAGTTTTATGCAAAATTTCCATTGGTGTTATTGTCACTGGTGTTACAGGTCCTGCTTATGATACCAATAACTATTAGTGCTCAACTATACTGTTTTAATGAGAGCTTTGGATTCAAATAGATGTTATTATGGTGAAAAATCTGTCTTCATTGTCACAACATATGATCAGACTCTGTTTGTGTACATTTTGTATGGCATGGTGAAGTGCAGCAGAAATAAAAGCGCTGCACAGGGCATTTCCCAAGCACTTTGTCATTGGTGTCACAACTAGATAGCAAAATAAGTTGCTCTAAAATCTCGGTGTGCTTTTCTGCATTAATGCTGCCATCATAGAGGTGTAAATTACCTTTTTCAAAGGTAATGACCCAACCCCATTCCATGACAGACCCTAACTTTTAGACTTGTTGCTGATAACAGTCTGGATGGTAATTTTCGTCTTTGGTCCAGAGCACATGGTGTCCATTTCTTCCAAAAAAGATCTGGAATACTGATTCATCTGACTACAATACATGTTTCAACTGTGTGATGGCCCATCCCGGATGACTTCGAACCCAGAGAAGTTGACACCGCTTATGGACATAGTTAAATAAAGTCTTATTTTTTATTGCACAATAAAGTTTTAAGTGGCATTTGTGAATGTAAGTTCATATTATAGCAGTTGACAAAGGATTGCTGATGTAATCCATTTCACCTGTGTGTATATATTAGTTCTGAAATATAGCCTATTGAAATGATAATAATTGTAAGATGACTAATTCTAACTCTCTGTAAGAAATACAGATTCTTTTCACCACAGATGGCTACAAAAATGAATGTATTTGGAATCTGTTGATGGGTTATATAAAGAGTGATGGTCCATCCCAGATGCTTCATAGCGCAGAGAAGTCAACACTGCTTCTGGACATGGTTAACATAAGGATTATTTTTTGCACAGCAAAGTTTTAAGCGGCATTTGTGTAAGTTCATATTATAGCGCTTGACAATGGTTTGCCGACGTAATCCTTTTCCCATTTGGATATATCAGCTAATGATAAACGATTAAGTCTCTTGATTAAGTCGGATCTTGATGGTTCTCGTTAAATGATATTATTCACTGTAGAAGGATAAATATGCAAACCCATTAGAATCATTATTTGGCTAAAACTGTTTTAAAAACTTTCAATAATTTTCTATAATTTATTGACAAGCTGGAGATCCTCTGCCCATCTTTTCTCCTCAAAGACTCAGCCTTTCGTGAATGCTGCTTTTAACTTTACTGTTTGAAATCACATCATTATTATAATGATTTTATGCACTTTCCATACTCTCCTTGCTATTTCGGATTTGGTGTTGTATTAGCACAGCTTTCCCTCTATCTGTACTTTTGGCGCGCTTTTCTGGTAAATCTTCAGTTGGTTCATGAAGTAACAATAAACAAATGTGTTTCTTGATAAAGACTGGTCATTCTTGTGCCAGGATTTATCTTTCGACAAGAAGCTTTATTAAACAAAATTAATGGTTTCACCTGCGGATAACACAGGTGTCTCTAATAATCGGTTAGCATCATTGCCATTAGAACAGTTTATTGTGAAAAGGGGGTTTCATATGTGAATAATAAACAGTGATTTTAGGAAATGGCAGTCATTTCCAAACATTAATAATGTCTTAACGATTCTTTAAATACATGTAGTGTCAACTACTGTTAAACTGATGAAGTATTATTATTTCAAAAGTCGTAGCAACTATGTATAAACGTTTGAAAGCCAGTCTTCATTAAAGTTTTTACTTTTTCGACGAACTCGGGCAGCTGCTATTTTAACTCGAGCTTGATGAGAGGCTGCGCGCGCGGCTGGAAGGCTGGCTGAAGGGCGTGGGCGCGCGGACGCTCCTCACCACTACACGCAGGTCTGGCTGGCAGTGCTGAGCAGATCCTAACCGGATCCTGAACTTCTGACTAACGGGCTGATCAGCTGGAGTCAGTCTGTACAGCCCTAAAGGAGGATTTCTCCCTCGGCTGGACCCTGTCTGTGTTTTCCAGCTTCTCCCGAGGGGAAAATGACCTCAGGTCGTGACCTGAGGACCTGCGCGTGCCTGGCGCTGTTCCTGGCACAGGTGTGGTGGGCGACATGCAAAGAACCCACCCTGGGTGAGTGAAAACGATATGTTTATTAAATTTATAGAGTAACCTGGGATTAATACTGTGCTATTAAGAATGTATTAAATACACACGCTACAGGTTACACAAAGTATTTTATGTTAGTGACGCTTTTGATTGAATTGAATTTGAATTTTCAAAGTAATATGTGCTCTCTTTTTTCCAGAAGATATTATAGGCCAAGTTGTAATGTTTTGACATAACCCACTAACCATATGTAGGGGCCACAAACAAAACAAACAAAACTTAAGAAGCCACAGTACATTGTGGCACTACTGACCATCCATTTTGTCTGTGGCAGAAAAAAACAATAGCAACTCTAGGACTGTTTGCCATCATAAATGTGTGCAAAATGTACAAGGTTCTTGTGTTGAGTAATAATTTTGAGTTTGCTGTGGCACCAGCTCTTCAAGGAACAAAAAAACCTTACTGCCAGTGCCATCCATAATCTGTTGTTTATTCACTCTGAGATGCCAGTATGTTATATGTCTAGGTGGGAGGTTTTTGCATAACTGCCTTAAAGAAAGACCTGTAGGATCATTACCCATCAGAAATGCCTAGATAATGTGCATAGATATTTGTGATAACAATGAGATCTACTCTCTGGCACTGCTCTGAACAATACTGCCACCCTGAGCTAAAGGTGGGCAATATGACGATATTTTATCATATCTTGATCAATTTTGTTATCCTGACAGAATGTTTTTATGAACATATCAAGGATATCATCAGTGCTTAGAAAATACTGACCAACTGCATGTTTCATTACAAAGTGTGTAATTAGACCTGTTTAATTGGTTGAAGTGCAGCACATTTGTGTATAACTGTCACTTCACTAAGTATGGGATAATATTTGAATAGTAGTTTTAAGGATCTGTCGCCACTGAAGCATTTTGTCTGCGATCACATCTATTGTGATAAATATCGTTTATCGTGAAAATGTGTATAAATATTGTAATATAATCTTTATACCATATCGCCCACCCCTACCCAGAGCTACGGGTATTTATGGGTATTTACCAAGTATAAATCTTTAATACTCTTTCAGAGGGGAATGTATTATAAGAATAACTTATTATTATGTGCTCCCCCACACAAAGATATCAAAAATGAAAATATCATTAACAATATGCATATTGTACGAGGTGCTCAGTACACGACAGAACCATGGCACTAACAGTTCTTTTAAGGAACAAAAATGCTTCTGATTTTCTTTGATAAATGCTGTGCTGGCATTGTTTTTAAATAGCTATAAATCACCTTACTATACTGATAATATTTAAAATCATTTAGCTCTCTTTAAAATGGGACTGTGGTAGCCTAGTGGTTAAGGTGCAGGACTATGAACCAGAGGGTCCAGGGTTCAAATCCCACCTCAGCCAAAAGCTGCCACTGTTGGGCCCTTAACCTTAACTGGCTTGGATTGTAAAACTGTATCAATTGTAAGTCGCTATGGATAAGGGCGTCTGCTAAATGCTGTAAATGTTAATGTAAAATGCCTGCATATTGTACACATAAGGTATTGGCATAGCCTACTAACCATGTCTGGTTGGACACACACACACACACACACAATAGAGAACTGAGACAAAATCCCATGCCAATGTGTACATGTGCAAGGTTCTTGTGGTGAGCCATTTTTTCACTTCATTGTGAGACAAAAAAAGAAGCAGAAAAGGCACCACCTTTAAGAAACATGCTGGCTTTTTTCTTTTTCATACTTTAGGCCACAGACCTGTCAGTGTCACCCAGAACCACTGCTATTTTTATGTATTTTATGCCACAGTTTTATATAGGCCGTGGTGTAAGGTTTTGATTGGTGTAAGCCATTATTGGTCAAAAACCCAGTAGGATCATTTCTCACCATAAATATGAACATAATGTAAATAATGTTCTGTCTTTGTCTTTAAGAAACTACAAATGGTTTTCTTTGGCATTGCTCTGAAGTATGCTGCTGTCAGTGCCACCCAGAACCACTGCTATTTTTATGAACTTTTAAACACCACCTTAGTTTTTAAAATATCTCATTATGTCTACAGAAGGTATTTACCACATTAAATCATGTAACGTATACCATTTTCTATAACTAAGGTTTTGCTTAGCTTATAGACCATTTCGGTGCCACACACAAAAGAGAACTAAAAATAAAAAGCATGTAATTAAACGTTCACGTAAATATTCCAGATTCAGAGTGCCACCCGGAAAAACGAATTTTTATTAACTTTGAATGACATCTTTTTTAAAGATTACACACCATTCATTTATTTCCACCTTTTAACTCAGTTCAGTGATGCAGAGGGGTGGAGTGCAGGGGTTTTGGCTTATGAAATCTATCCCCCAGAACACAGAACGCAGCTGTAAGTGTATCCTGGCTGGGACAGCAGCCCATTGCAGGGTAAGCAGGGGACTGTATGATATTTGACCTAGCCAGAAGGCATTGGCAGGACCATTGCACTACCAGAATGCCCAGTTTGTATTTTGATGTTTTAAACCATATTTTTCTGGATGGATGTGCTTTGAGGGCTCTACAGCAGGTGTAGACATAGCACAGCTGTAGCCGGTGGCACAGGGTGTAAGGCAGGAACAACCCTAGACAGGGTGCCAATCCATCATAAATCACATGCACTCATACACACACTAGAAGCACTTTGGAAACACCAAATTGCCCTAACATGCATGTCTTTGTCAAGTGGGAGGAAACCGGAGTACCGGAGTAAACCCACATGGACATGAAGAGGACATGGAAACTCCACACAGGCGGAGTCCGAGCTCGGGATTGAACTGAGGGTCTAGGAGCTGTGAGGCAACTGTGCTGCCCGCAGAAGATATTTAGCAAATAAAATTATTTATCTCTTTTTAAGATGCTGACATATTGTAGGCTTAAAGGTGCAATGGTTTGGCATATCTTACAGACCATTTTTGGCACCTAGAATTGCTAGAATTGGATTAGGGAACCAAGACATTTTAACCAACACATTATTTTTATATCTCATTAAATTTGTGTAGACTGTGGTGGCTTAGCAGTTAAGGCACTGGACTGTGGACCAGAAAGTCCAGGTTTCGAAAGTCCAGGGTTCAAAATCCTACCTCTGCCAATGTGTGGACTGTGGTGGCTTAGCAGCCAATGTGTGGACTGGCTTAGTAGTTAATGTACTGGACTGTGGACCAGAAAGTCCAGGGTTGAAATCCCACAGTCTGACACTGTTGGGTCCTTACTGCAAGGCCTTAACCCAAATTCTTGGACTGTAAGGCTGTAGTAGTTGTAAGTCACTCTGGACAACAGCATCTGCAAAATGACTAAATGTTTGCTGAAACTATTTATAGATAAACTTTCCTATAGCATCATTTTAGCTAAAGCCACATTATAAATGTAGACTTTATGACAAAACCCACTGACTGTTTATAGTGTGCCATCGAAAAATAATTTTTCCTTCATAAAGCTGGACATGGTATAAGGTTCTTTTTCATTGTGCCACCAACACAAGAACCATGCACTAAAGGTTATTTAAGGAACCAGAAATGGTTCTTGTATGGTATTTTTTCCACACTGTGTGTCACAGGATTCAGTGCCACCCAGTGTCAAAGTTGTTTTCATGACATTTGCAACGACGACATATTTGTGAAGAAGATCATGCCTACAAAATGCATTTTACAGAACATATGTCTTATTTCAGCTGACAGTCCGATAACATGCTTATTCACCCAGTCATGGGCAACAACAAAATTTGGCTTAATTTAGAAAATCCCAAGTAGCAGGGCCACTGTAAACAGCGCTTTCTGTTTTTGTACTTGATTGTACACATTTTTTGTGTTTATTCTGTGTTGTTTAGAGAGCTGCTGAGTGAAGTTTGTGGCTTCCATGCTAATATTTGTATTGGATATGGATCACACACACATATCCCAACAGCCCACCCAACACAGGCACAAGGTGCGAGCAGACGGGAATACGTCTGTGGGCAATTTCATGCAGGCTTCGACTTCATGGAAAGTTGTTAACACAAGAGAAAAACACTTCGGCCCACTTGGGGAGTGCATTTACTGCTCTGTGCTAAGCAACTCAGCTCAGAGGTGATCGTTAAATAGTCGAGTGAGCATTACAGTGAATACTTTCTCTGTCAGTTGCTATGTCCTTAACTTTACAGTACTTTTGGGACTCTCTGAAGTGTTGCATCCAAAGACCCTTTTTCACATAAGGTAAAAGTCCTAAGGCAGTTGTTGGAGTCAGAGTTAGATGGGGATCTTACCTTTTAGTTTATTGCTAATCCCTAATAGTCTGTTTAATCTTAATTAAAATTTCTCAAGTTGCATCCATAACACAAAAAGTCACACAGATAACCTCAATTTTTTGTGCTGTGTTGAGTTTCTTTCAAGGTACATACAATGAATTTTTCACACCCTGCAGCACTTGTAAGACATTTGTACTCTAAAGTCATTTACATTTACAGCATTTAGCAGACGCCCTTATCCAGAGCGACTTACAATTGGTACAATCTTACAATCCAAGCAATTGTGGCTTGCTCAAGGACTCAACAGTGACAGCCAACAGTGGGATTTGAACCCTGGACCTTTTGGTCCATAGTCCAGTACCTTAACCGCCTGGCTACCACAGTCCACATGTCAGTGATACCACATACACTGTGCAAAAGTCTTATCAATATAATGACCATATACTGTATAACATACTGTTAACTATTGGACACACAAGTTTAAAACTTGAATTCGTTGCACCATAATACTCTTCCACTGATCTTCATTCTAGTCCTTGTGAGCTTTAGCATGTCTTAGCCTTTCACTCTGTTCCCCTTTCGAAAAAGTGGTCTCTTGGCTGATACCCTTCCAAACAGACCATGTCTGAACAAGCTTCTTTGGACTATAGAAGGGTCAACTTGGCATCTTGAAGAAAGTGTAAGAGGAGGTCATAGTAAATACTTACCACTGTAGCCTGTTTAAGCTGTTTTTGTCTTCAGTTTTAAATTCTGCTTACAAATGTCCTGTATTTTCTGGTTGTATTCTAATAAAAAAAGACTGAAAAATAAGTATGTATGGTTATTATACCATTGCTACAATAATGATATATCTAATCTAATGGTGGCATAAGACATTTGCACAGGTCTGTACATACTGTAAGAAACGCTTTATATTGGAAACAACATTGTCAGAGAACTTGGGGTCAAATCTCAATGTAATTTGTAATGTGAAGGTCTGGTGGTGCATTTATGGCAAACAAACAAACAGCCACTGGGGGTGCACAGGTTGCTCCTAATGCAGATCCCCAGTGCCGAGTGATTGAGGAGGGTTGCGTCAAGAAGGACATCTGATATAAAACCTGCGCCAAATCTAATATGACCTGTAATGGGGGCAGCTGAAAGTTGAAACTGTTGATCAAATGATAGAATTTTTGTTTTCTAAAAAAAATTACTGCAAGTTCTGCATGAAAAACGTAAATGTGAACTGTCTTTATGCACCGTTAACCTTTTGATTAAAATTTTGCACTATCCACAATTCTTAAGATATATGTCGTATTTAAGCTTATTTTTGATTACATTTTTCATTTAGAAAATGAGCAAACTTTTCAATTGACCAGGGTTGTTCAAATTTCGGTGTACAACTGTACGACTACCTGTCAAAAGTTTGAACACGTCTGAAGAACTGTATGGGATTGGCAATGTTTTTCAATGTGCTTAATAAAAGCATGACTGTATCTTTTTACATAGGCATACTTCATTGTGTATTATTGTGCCTTGAATGAATACCTTGCCACATTTTAGAAATAATGCAGAAATCCTGGTAATTTCTTGTAGTTCCCTTTTATGGTAACTATGTATCCTAGCATGAGACACATATCTGCTTAAAGTCACTCTGGATAAAGGTGTCAGCTAAATACTTTAAATGTAAATTGTTTTTTTTTTATTGTCTTCACTATTTTAGGCATAGTTGGAAATACCATGAAAAAACAACCCACATTAGTAGGTGTGGTCAAAGTCTGACTGGTAGTGTTTGTTGTGTTTGAATATAGTCGAACCCCACTAACCAAACTCCCATTATCTGAATTCCTGCTGTAACCATGTATTTTAATCTCTTAACTCACTATCTGAACCACCAACCTGCTACAATGAACGGCAAGCTGATATGAACAGAAATAAAAGGCATTTTGAATGACTTCTTACCTTTTCCTACATATTCTACTTTGGTTTATTAAGTGGTTAATTATGGGACAATGGTTGTTTGTTTTTTATTGTAGCTTTTAGTGCTAGAAAAACAACTGTGAGAAAGTATAGAGCTGCATGTAACATGCAGGTAGGAGGGCGATCAGGAAGAGCGACTACAGTGGTGCCTGAAAGTTTGGGAACCCTTATATTTCTACATAAATATGACCTAAAACATCATCAGATTTTCACACAAGTCCTAAAAGTAGATAAAGAGAACCCAGTTAAACAAATGAGACAAAAATATTATACTTGGTCATTTATTTATTGAAGAAAATGATCCAATATTACATATTAGTGAGTGGCAAAAGTATGTGAACCTCTAGGATTAGCAGCTAATTTGAAGGTGAAATTTGTGAAGGTGAGTCTAGTGTTTTCAATCAATGGGATGACAATCATTTGTGAGTGGGCACCCTGTTTTATTTAAAGAACAGGGTTCTATCTGCTCTTCACAACACATGTTTGTGGAAGTGTATCATGGCATGAACAAAGGAGATTTCTAAGGACCTCAGAAAAAGAGTTGTTGATGCTCATCAGGCTGGAAAAGGTTACAAAACCATCTCTAAAGATTTTGGACTCCATCAATCCACAATTAGACAGATTCTGTACAAATGGAGGAAATTCAAGACCATTCTTCCCCTCCCCAGGGGTGGTCGACCAACAAAGATCACTCCAAAAACAAGGCATGCAATAGTCTTCAAAGTCACAGAGGAACCCAGGGTAACTAAACAACTAAAGGCCTCTCTCTCAGTGGCTAATTTTAACGTTCATGAGCCCACCATCAGTAGGACACTGATCAACAATGGTGTGCATGGCAGGGTTGTATGGAGAAAAGCCACTGCTCTCCAAAAAGAACAATGCTGCAAATCACGTAGAGTATGGGCTATACAGAGGGCTAGTGTTTTGTAACATCTTGTAGAAGTAGTAGACCAAAATTGAATTTTGTGGTTTAATAGTGTTAATTGCATTCCAGCATAAGAACCTTATACCATCTGTGAAACATTGTGGTGGTAGCATCATGGTTTGAGGCTGTTTTGCTGCATCTGGGCAGGACGGCTTGCCATCATTGATGGAATAATGAATTCTGAATTATATCCGAGAATTCTAAAGGAAAATGTCAGGACATCTGTCCATGAACTGAATCTCAAGAGAAGGTGGGTCATGCAGCAAGACAACGACCCTAAGCACACAAGTCGTTCTACCAAAGAATGGTTAAAGAAAAATAAATGTAATGTGTTTTGGAATGTGCCAAGTCAAGTTCCTGACTTCTTAATCCAATAGAAATGTTGTGGAAGGACCCGAAGTGAGCAGTTAATGTTGATGGAAAACCCACCAACATCCCAGAGCTGAAGCTGTTCTTCTCTTACAGAGGAATGGGCTAAAATTCCTCCAAGCCGGTTGTGCAGCGACTGATCAACAGTTACAGGAAACGTTTAGTTGCAGTTATTGCTGCACAGGGGGGTCACACCAGATACTGAAAGCAAAGGTTCACATACTTTTGCCACTCACTAATATGTAATATTGGATCATCTTCCTCAATAAATAAATGACTAAGTGTATAAAATCTGATGATGTTTTAGGTCATATTTATTCAGAAATCTAGAAAATTCTAATGGGCTCACAAACATTCAAGCACCACTGTATATTACGGTGACATCATTAAAATAGGTGGGGTTTTGAACAAGGTACATTTGGATAACGTGATTTTACTGTATTATTCTGCATTATCTCCGAAATTTTGTATTTTGACTATAAAATATAACTCATGTAAACTCATGTAATTTATTGAATTCTATAATGAAAATGAAAACATAAACAGAAAGGTTAGTCCATTGGCGGACTGAGGGCTCTGCTCAGCTCAGTTAGTTGGCTGCTGCCTGGTTGCCTGGCATTTGCGGGAGAGTATTGTACTACGTATCGCTTGTCCAGGGAAAAGTTGAAATTCAAAATTCAGAATCAGATTTTGATCCTAAAGTCAAAATATTATAAACCGAACCATTGTGATCTGAAGAGTGCCTGTATAAGGCTCTTTAAATGTGAGTCCATGTGTTTGAACGTAATGGCGGTGCAATAAAAAAGTTAAACCTGTGATATTTTTGCCATACACAGTACCACAGAGAACATCACCTATGCTGACCTTGCAGATTCTGAAAATAGTTCATCCAAGGTACAAGAATATATATTTTATGGACCATTATTATTTGAATTGTTTTAATGAAAATAGAGCTCAGCAAATGGCACTGCCGGCCACGGCTTTTGCAAAGCCAAACGTTTATGTGCCCAGACACATTTGACACTGTTGAGCGCTTCCAGAATTGGCCCCAGAGAAAGTGGTTTTGGTCTGTCCTCTGCTGTGCCATTCTGTAGCTATTTGAGATCGAGGAATGAGAGGTTTCTTGTGGGTCTGTGTTTACTGATGCCAGGTTTTCATAGGCTGCTAATTTTGGTCAGAGCTTCTTCCCAAGCAGGGATTCGAGGCACACCCAGTCATATGGTGCACTTTGCATTATAGACCATTATGTCTTGTCTGGTGAACCCTCTGCATAACTAACATACAGTTGGTTAGCATTCTTCATGTAACTTAAGTTTGATTCATAAAACACTTTTATTATATAAGTCAGAACCCTTCAGGAGTTCAGCTTTGATTTTAGGTCACTTTAGCACTGATGAAGTTTTGGCTTGCGTTCTGTTTGTTTCCTGTAGTGTGAAATCAGTCTGATGTGTTCAAAGTACTGTATCTTGTTTGAATTTCCCTCAGAGATTCATAGAAAAGTTAATGATCCTCACATTTGTAAGGTTTTATGGTCGCAGGAAATGCAATCATGGCTCTTAACAAACGGTCATATTTACTTTTCAGTATGTAGTGGCATCGTAAAAGCTCAATCATTCTACCAAAAAAGGGTTTCATTCTGTATATATTTCAAAGAATTCTCCAGGATGTGAGGCTAATTATGTTAAAAGCTGCATGGAGAGGGTGTGTCTTTTCTTTCCAACAGAAATAAAAGTGGCTTGCAGTCAGAAGTTAAGCTAAACATATAATAAAGGGCTCTGTGGTTTCCCAGAAATAACGTCTGTGCTCTCCCACTAAATTGGTATGTGCAGTTTACTTTTATAGCACTGGAATCATGGAGTTTCATATATGTTTCAGGCTTAATATAGCAGGTGTCGGGGTCTGTACTGAGCCTTTTAGGCCTAGGAAGTATAAAGTGTAGACAGTTTTACACTATGAGAGTATTAAACAGTTATTACTTGACTACAGTAGATGTAAAAATCTGCTGATTATCATTGCAGTTCTGTTTCACTGGAGGTCTTTGGTGATGTACCGTTACTGTAAGCAGCACTAAACACAGCACCATCCCTCATAAAAGGCACCTATATATGTAAAACATCACAGCCAGTGGCATAAATTCACTTGACAGGTTAAAGAAAATAATTTACACAAAATAATGCATCCCAACTCTGTCATTATGGCCCATTGAGACCTTCAGTGCTCTCCTCTTAGCTTTTAATTCACCCCCGAAAGCTCTTTATAATGGCGCAGCTATGCGCACAGTGCTTGATGAAAGTGAAAACCGTCCCTGAACGTAGTCCCAGATGAAGCAAAAGCTGTGCATAATCACTAAGATTACTTTCTGATCTGCTGCCTGAGCTTGCCGGAATGTCAGACTGAGAGTTATCACCGTCTGGAGACGAGCCATAAAATCACTGACAAACACAGTTTACACAGTTTGAAATGAGACAGAGAATGCAAGCCTGTCAGCTACTGTTTGTGTGGACTTTCAAAAAACGAAACCATGAATTATATACTGCCATGGAGATGTTTGTGGCGAGTGAGGCATAAACGCAAGCTCCGAACAAAAAGTGAAAGATTCACTTTCTTACTGTAATGTCTCTGCAGCTTCACATTGTGTTCGACAACCTCTGACTATAACAAGGCCTGATGTTATGGCTTCTCTTTCACTTTCAAGTCACTTGTCTGTAATTTATAACACCAAAGATTTTGAGTTTCACTGGTAGGTTAGTCAGTGCATGACCTTCAGAGTTACGCCACAGTTACTGGCACCTTACTGGTAAAATGAATAAAAAGAGTTATAAGAAGCGTCCCTTTTGGCCAATTATCTTAATTTCACACCGGAAGAATGATTGCTTTAATTGAAGTCAATTTAGTCTGAGCAAAAAACCAAACAAAAAAAGGTCATCAAAAAATATTTTTTTCATAAAAACACATATCACAATTGTTAGCATGTCTGCATTTGATACATTGTACAACCTCCCTTTGGCAAAACAGCATAGTCTTATCATCTAACATAAGGTTGGATGCAGGGAATTTAAGACCATTTTTCTTTACAGAATCTCTCCAGAGTTTCCAAGGTTCTAAGTCTTCTCTTGTCTCTCCTCTTTAGCTTAGCCCACCGGTTTACCATGGGATTTAGGTCAGGCGACTGACATGGCCAAGGCAGAAACTTGATTTTATGTCTAGTATACCATTTTGTGCTGATCTACACATGTTTTTGATCATTGTCCTGCTGGGAGATCTAGTGATGACCCATTTTTAGTTTCTTGGCACAGGCACAGATTTTGATCATCGGGTCCATAATGGCCAAAAATTCATTTCATGTGACTATAGAACATGGCTCCAATGTAAGTCCGAGTCTTGTTTAGCAAA
This sequence comes from Ancistrus triradiatus, assembly GCA_025084515.1. NCBI lineage: Eukaryota > Metazoa > Chordata > Actinopteri > Siluriformes > Loricariidae > Ancistrus > Ancistrus triradiatus. The sequence continues at coordinate 23,489 of JAJAGP010001118.1, forward strand.
CATCAGGTGCTTACTTTGTGACTATATAACAGGAAAGGCTTTTTAATCTGTTGACATGGAGGTGGTGTCTGATGGTAGTATTGTAGACCTGGTGATCCCAAGATGGTTCCTTTTTTGTGTTCTCCAACAGTGATCATTGGGGATTTTTTGCCATACTTGCTTTCCTCATCATTGTGTCTGGGGTCACAATAGATTTGGGTCCTCATCCAGGCCCATTTGTCACAGTTCCAATTGATTGGAACTTTTAAATTATTGCCCTAACTGTAGATATGAGCAGTTTCAATGAGTGGCTGTTTTTAGAGCCATCATTGACTTATTACGGTTAACACATTTGTCTCTAATTAAGACTGTTTGTTCTCTTGTCTTTCCCAATGTTGAAGAATGAGAGAAATTGGTCTTTGTGTCACCTCATATATACCCCAGTTTAACAGAAAGTCATGGATTACTGCTTGAAAGATTCTAGACACTCTGATCAACGTAAAAAAGTAAAATATAAATGGAAAAAATGCTTCAGTTATATTTTGTTTCCTATAACTTCCAGAGGTGCCAATAATTGGGACACGTGGTTTTGTTAAAGGCAATTAATGTTTGGATGATGGAGTTTTCTCAGAAAATTTTACTTTAATTAAAGGCTGGATTTTTCTCATTTTTTAAAGTATGAGTTTAAGTTAATTAACCAAATGGTCAATTACTTATTACTATTTTTACTCATCTTTAGCAGGGGTGGAAATAATTGTGGAGAGGGCTGTATTTGCCTCATACTATTGCATCCTTGCTGGTAAGAGGCATTGTGGTAGAGGAGGCGGAGCTTTTCTAGACCCAAGGGTGAATGCTAAAAACAGGCACCTTGAGGGAAGAGCATTATGTGTGATTTGAGCAATTCCATGGTGCCAGACATGATATTCACACATCTGATGGCATATTATATGAAGTAAAATAATATACAACCTTCTAGACCTTTGTTTTTTCTACTTAAATGATCAAGTATTACAACATAGTATAATTCCAGCAGTAGTAGAATCTGAGAAATGAGGGAAATTATACGGTTTTGGATGTGACCGTGATAAAAACAGTAAAATAGCACCTTCACAACGTAATAATAAAAACTCTGGGAAATCACTGACATTATGGTACAAAAAGAATTTTGGAATTGCCGCTTAGACGTGAAACTGGCTTGCACCGGTTGCACTTTGGTCAGTTACACACAGTTTTAGATGTGACTGAAGGCAACAAAGCAGTACAGTTGCTAATGCAAACATCCATACTGAACATAATTTACAGTGGCACTTGAAAGTTTGAGAATTTTCTATATTTCTGCATAATATGACCTAAAACATCATCAGATTAAACGTACATAAACGTACATAAAGAGAACCCAGTTAAACAAATGAGACAAAAAATATTATACTTGGTTATTTATTTATTGGCGAAAATGATCCAATATTACACATTAGTGAGTGGCAAATGTATGTGAACCTTTGCTTTCAGTATCTGGTGTGATCCACAACATTTCGATTGAATTAAGGTCAGGACTCTGACTTGGCCATTCCAAAACATTAACTTTATTCTTCTTTAACCATTCTTTGGTAGAACGGCTTGTGTGCTTAGGGTCGTTGTCTTGCTGCATGACCCACCTTCTCTTGAGATTCAGTTCATGGACAGATGTTCTGACATTTTCCTTTAGAATTATCTGATATAATTCAGAATTCATTGTTCCATCAATGATAGCAAGCCGTCCTGCCCAGATGCAGCAAAACAGGCTCAAACCATGATGCTACCACCACCATGTTTCACAGATGGGATAAGGTTCTTTTGCTGGAATGCAGTGTTTTCCTTTCTCCAAACGTAACGCTTTTGTTTTAGCCCAAAAAATTCTATTTTGGTCTCATCTTCTTCTGATGGTGGACTCATGAACATTGACATTAGTCAATGTGAGAGAGGTCTTCAATTGCTTAGAAGTTATCCTGAGGTCCTTTGTGACCTTGCCAACTATTCCACGCCTTGCTCTTGGAGTGATCTTTGTTGGTTGACCACAACTGGGGAGGGTAACGATGGTCTTGAATTTCCTCCATTGTATACAATCTGTCTGACTGTGGATTGGTGGAGTCCAAACTCTTTCGAGATGGTCGACCTTTTCCAGCCTGATGAGCATCAATAACTCTTTTTCTGAGGTCCTCAGACATCTCCTTTTTCCGTGCCATGATACACTTCCACAAACATGTGTTGTGAAGAGCAGACTTTGATAGATCCCTGTTCTTTACATAAAACAGGGTGCCCACTCACACCTGATTGTCATCGCACTGATTGAAAACACCTGCCTCTAATTTCACCTTCAAATTAACTGCTAATCCTAGAGGTTCACATACTTTAGCCACTCTGTATTATAATATTGGATCATTTTCCTCAATAAATAACTGACCAAGTATAATATTTTCATCTCATTTGTTTAACTGGGTTCTCTTGATCTACTTTTAGGACTTGTGTGAAAATCTGATGATGCCGCAATGCATTGCGCACACAATGTCAAACCATTTCTGTCTGGTGATACATGATTTAAGCGGCACCAGCGAGAATACAGGAGGGAGGAACTTTCTCTCGTTGCGTTTCAAAAGAGAAAACAGATGTCACTCAGTTTTCAATGGAAAACAAATTCCAACGTTCATTTACAGTGATGTCTGCCGTTCATGACACATAATGTAAACTAATTCACGTTCAAGTTCTTTATTAAAAAATGTGTTGCATTCAGTTCAACGTTCACGGAAAAATGAGCGTGTTCAATGAACGCGTTCTTTTGAACTCGTTCACGCACAACACTGGTGACTTATAACCTATACAATCTTACAATCCGAGCAATTGTGGGCGAAGTGACTTGCTCAAGGAGCCAAGAGTGGAAGCTTGGCAGAGGCAGGATTTGAAGCCTGGACCTTCTGGTCCATAGTCTAGTACCTTAACCACTAGGCTACCACCGTGATCATGGTTGTAGCACTGCCTGTTTGTGGTGATGTGTAGCTAGATTTGAATCAAATTGACTTGAGAATGAATGTACAGGACATTGGTAAGTTGGGACGTAGGCTTGTTATGACTTTCTTGTTTAGATATCAGTCTTGGTGCAATGGTCTATGATAAACTATACTGTTTAGACACTACTACACTAATACAGTCAAAGCCCATAATACAAACTGTGTAGCTAGTTCCAAAATATAGAATATTCAGATAATGTGACGCCTGATTTCCTATGTGGAAATCCCTATCTCATTCCCTTGCAATGATGTCAGCGTAACACAGTGGAGCAGGGGACCTTCTGACTGCCTCACCTGCTTGCCTGTTATCTGCAGGTTTGTCGGAGCTTCACATCTCTAATGAGCAGGGTCTCCTTCATCACGTGTACCCAGCGTGTAACATCCTTTACTGTATCGCAGCTGTTTCTACAAATGCTAAATGCTACAACATGAAGTAAACAGCCATTACCACATAACAGACCACTGAATTAAACAAAAGTGAGGGGTGTAGGTTGAGGTAAGAACCCATTCAAAGAACCCTTTACTTCTGTTATTTACCTGATTGCTAGTTTGTATTACAGAGGCGAGTTAGGGGTCATGTTCTAACATATTAAAATATGCTATAATAGGAGTTTGGATCAGGTTCGACTGTAGGCACACAAAATGAACTGTTTTTGTATTTTAGTTTTATACTGTAGTAATGCCAACAGTAATAATCAGACCAGACATTTTATATGTTATAACAATAAATACAAAACAAAAAATGTACATTATTATAAACAATGACAAGCTATCATTTCAATATTTTATTGAATGTGTTTGAATAAATGACAAATCATGTAAAATGACAACAGTAGCATTTTGACAACATTCTGATACGTTTGTAATGTAATGTACACTACTGTGCAAAAGTCATTGGCCACCATTAGATTAGATTACCATTCTTTATACCAATGTTATAACGACCATATAATGTATCATTATTTCTCAGTCTCTTTATTAGAATACAACAACAAATACAGGATATTTGCAGTATAAAAACAAACTGAAGTACGAACTAAAGTATTTCGTCTCCCTACACTTGAGCAATAGGAGCATCTCCCAGCTTCATCGGGCTGCCAAGTTGACCCTTCTACAGTCCAAAGAAGCTCAGTCAGGAAGGGTATTTTTGGAAAGGTAGAATGGCTTGAATTCTCAGTTCTGTTTGAGCTGTTTATGTTCCACCTTACAAGATGTTTCAGAGTTCCTTAAGTCCCATGTGACACACACTAACAGTCTCTGCTCCTCTCTCCATTCTATTATTAGATACTCTAAATCAGTTATTAGATGCTGTAAATGAAATTCTGTTACATTTTGTACTTATACCATCAATGCAACAGTTATTTGTCAGTTTTTCAGTCACTACCGTCCCTAATAAGAATGTATTTCATGTGGAGCCGTTATAGTCTCTGCTATACAGTACTGTGCAAAAGTCTTAGGGCACCAGTATTTGTTGTTTTAGTAATGATACAATGACCATAGATAATATATTGTCAACGATTGGACACAAGAATTTAAAACTTGGATTTGTCACTAAATAATATTCTTTTCCACTGATTTTCATTCCCATTTTTGTGAGCTTTAGCATATCTTAGCCTTTGCTCTCTGTTCCCCTAATGAAAAAGTGGTTCCTTGGCTGCTGCTGTTCCAAAAAGACCATTCATGAACCTTCTTCAGACTGTAGAAGGGTCAACTTGGCATCCTGATGAAGCTGCCAGATGGTGCTATTGCACAACTGTAAGGGGAGGTCACACTAAATACTTGCTACTGTAGCCTATAGAATATGTATATATTTATTTTTCATTTTTGATATACTGCATAGAATTTATTTTCTAATAAACAATTTCTGGTTGTTTTCTAATAAAGACACTGAGAAATAATTATATATGTTCATACATAGTACTGCATATTCAGTGAGTGAGGACATTTTCTAAACCTGTAAACCCCTGGCCTAGTCCCTTTTTTAGGATGAAGGCCTAGTCTTGCTCTAAGCCTATGCCTTTGATGTGGTTTCTGCAGAATGCCAGCAACTGATGTCAGATATCTGCACTCCTCTCTGCTTCTCTCCCAATTCAAATATCAATTGTTTTACATATGTTGGTAATGAAATTCCGTTTAACTGATAGCACTGATTAAACAGCTATTATAACCCCAAATCAGAACAAGTTAGGCCTGAAATATGTACATTCCTGCCAGTCTTTCTTTGAGCAACATAGTTTTTTTCTTACACATTTGTTTACATTTATGTCATTTAGTCATTTGTTGATAAACTGGAGATCCTCTGCCTATCTTTACTCCTCAAAGACTCGGCCTTTCATGGATACTGCTTTTTATTATTTTTTTTACCAAATAATGATTATAATCACCTGTTGACATCACCTGTTGGACATCACATCATTATTTAGTTTTTTACCTCATTACTAGACCTAAATTGCCCCCGTCCCAACTTTTTTTGGAATGTGTTGCCGGCCTGAAGTTTATGAACAATTAACTAAATGAAGTTGACCAGAAAAAAACAAGAAATATTTTGTATTCATGCTGTCTTCAGTGAAATAAAAGTCAAATGAAATGGAAGGAACACTGCATATATTTTTTTATTTGCATTTTCCATACCGTCCCAACTTTTTTGATATGGGGTTGTATATTTACCAATATCATTTAACTTATTAATAATCACTATCACCAATATGAAGGAATCTCATATGGAACCTTATTCTGTGTTTGCTCACTGAGCATGAGCATTCACTGAACTTCTGATTATAGACCAGCTTGGTCTTGATTCCCACCCTGTCTAGGATGAAGGCCTAGTCTTGCTCAAAGACTAAATGTTGATGTGGTTTTCTGTATTGAGCGCAAAAGCAACTGATGTATATCTGCGCTGGTAGACTCTGCTCCTCTCTCGAGTCAGATATAAATGATTATATATTGGAAATGAAAATACGTGATCATTTCTAACTGGTGGAATTGATTAGACAGTTATTTATGAGTATCTCTAGTAGGAATGAATCTCATACAGAACCTTGATGTTCTCCTTTATATACAGTATTCGCAAGGCTAGGGCATTCTCTGAACCTTTGATTATAGACCTCTTGCCTAGTCACTTTTTTTAGGATGAAGGCCTAGTCTTGCTCTAAGACTAAAGCCTTGATGTGGTTTTCTGTAGAGAGCATAGTGCCGAATCGTCTCTCTCTCTCTTGCAGTGCCACTGCGGCCGACGCTCCAGCTGCAGACTTTAATTACAGGGTGGGGCAGATGATTCTGGCACAGATTTAATGATGAAACGATAAGGAACATGCATCAAATACCCTTATATTAACTGCTGTTGTATAGCACACAGGCACTTAGATGTAAACAAGCTTTCTGCATTCAATTTTAAGTTATACTTGGATGGCATGATGTAGTGACTTGATACATTTAAGTTTAAGACAAGCATGGCCATGTATGACAGATATGCTTATCAGGAACATGGAAAGAGGATCTTCAAACTAATCCGTGGTTACAGACCACAATTTGTACCATAATCCACAGAGTAATCAGTAAGTAGCGGTGGGGCTTATAAAGGGCCATTAGAATGGTGAGGGACCTTGACTCTTGATTGCCCCCTTTTGGTTGTTCAGTGGCGTCACATCAAAAGTAGACCCTCGTCATCAACTGTTAGCTAATTATTATTTAATTGGAGTAAAATATTGCTGCCACGGCCTTTCTTGACATCTATGCAGAATTTTGTAGATCTTGTGTGAATTACAAGTCGAATATTGTGTATTCATGGAGAGGCATGCAAGTTATTTTGAATGCTTGAGAAAGTATTACTCATGGCAGATTGCTTATTCGTTGTACATCACAGTACCTGTCACCATCTTGTTACAATTACATAGTTTAGCTAATGCCTTTTTCCAGAGCAATTTGCAGTGTTTGACATTCTTCTCAGTAGACATTTCTTCCACTTGCAATGCAATTTGGCTTTAAATGAAGCAACCCAAGCAGTTGAGGTTTAAGAGTCTTGCTCAGAGGCCAAGCAGTGGCATGCAGGGATTGATTTATTTTGAACCCTCCACTGTTTAGCCTATAGTCTAGCACTAGCACTGAGCCACCACTGCCTCAAAATACATTATCCAGTCTTTATACTATACAGTCATTATAGTATACAGGTATGTGGAGTTTAACGTGCCTCCGATCAATGTCTGTTCACTTTAAGAGCCGAGGTCTTAAATATGATAATAAATGATAACAGGAAATGAGAATCTGTCTTTTAACACAAGCCAACACAAGCCAAACAATGCTGCAGATCCACCAGCAGAGGGGGGAAGTAGAGTTTAAGAGCAGAGGTCTGTCATTCACGCAGAGGCTCACTACCTTACCGGTTGCACTACAGCTTGTTCTAACTCAGTTGATGTGTTTAGAGACTTTTTTGTGCAAGTTACGCATGTTTGCGTGCATGACTTTTCAATACTTATTTGTAAATGGTGTTCATAAGTGGGGACCGTGGTAGCCTAGCGGTTAAGGTACTGGACTATGGATCAGAAGCTCTAGAGTTCAAATCCCACCTCTGCCAAGGTGCTACTGTTGGGTTCTTGAGCAAGGCCCTTACGCAGTAATTGCTCGGATTGTAAGACTGTAGCAATTGTAAGTTGCTCTGGATTAGGGCGTCTGCAAAAAAATGTAAATGTGCCTGTCCTATTATAAGTAGTACTCCTTTGTTTGGTCCCACACTACCTGTAACTACTGGTCACCTATAACTATATAAACTGGTTCACATTCCTTCATTGAGTCTCTGTTTCATCTGGCTGATCTTCAAAATCAATGCATTTTGTCTTCTGTCAACAAAAGTATTAGTCGTTTCAATCACTTGTGGTATCTCTGATGCATTTATGTCCTTTGCATGTGGTTGTCTTGTGAAAATACTCTTTATATTTACATTACAGTAACCTAACATGACTATGTGACTATAGCAACATCTAATCATGACATCTAATGTCCAATCTGGTCAAAATCCTGTTTCACAGAATGTAATGTAGACGTTAAAAGGTTCATACCTGAATACTTAAAATATATTAATGCCTGTATCTCAGCTAACTGTCTCCTAAATACGAACCCCAATCCTGCACATATGAGCAGTCTTTATTTCTTATTCCTGAAGTTATTGTTCCTAATTTAAAGATTGTTATCCATGCCCAAAACCTATTGTTGAGTAGTTACATGTTGTGACTCATTAACTGTGTTCGGCTGCACACATTTCAGTGTTCAGTGTTTTTGTTCTGCATCTGACTGCACTTCTTTACCCTTACTCATTCCAGACGACAAAAACAGCTGTAAAGATGGAGATATAACCCACGCTCCTAATGCCATCTGGAAACCGGACCCATGCAGGCTATGTGTATGTGACAAAGGCAAAGCCGTCTGTGAAGAGATCCTTTGTGAGGAGGTCAAAGGCTGCGAGAAGGTGACTGTACCTGAGGGAGAATGCTGCCCTGTGTGTGAGAGATTCGCCAGTGCTCGTGGACGGATCGGTGAGCAATACTAAGCTTTTCCTTCATTGACTGTAGATCCAAAATCACCCATGTGAAGGAATAGTCCATATGGTGGGTCCAAGTGTCATTGGTGCAGACCCCTTATTCATTTCACTTGTAAGCATTTGTAAGTTATTTCTGAAGTTTACTGTGAAAATCATATTGTATTTAAAATGATGTGCAGGAAAACATATCCCATAATTGCGACACTACAGTCTAGTTAGTGGTGTTGGTGTAGTTACTCAGCAAAGTAATCCATTACAAATGACTAATTCTTTCTAAATGTAGTGGGGAGTTCTTTACTCAGGACTTCCTATAAAAAGCAATACCATTGTGCATTACTTTTAATTGTCCTTAAACCCGTATTAAACTGGTCCAACTAAAATTTATAAAGACGGCAGTTGATAATCCTGCTTTATTTAAAAAAAAAGTAGATTTTCTGGTTTTCCCAAGGCAGCTGCACAACTGGCCAGCAGATGTCACTACAGCACATGATTTTAAGTGGTTTGAACACTGAATCGTTTCAGCTGAAACTCGCTTCACAATTCATGATTCAGCTATTCAGATTCACAACAGTATTGCTCAGAGAAGATCGCCGCTGTGTTTATTGTGTTTTTCTTCATTTTTACATCTACAGCCTGTGCTCCAGAACACAGGCTGCAGTTAGCTTAGCAGCTATGCTAGTGCCCTGAGTTCACCAATAGACTAAGTGTTTACTTTTCTCACTAAATTACATGATATTTTTAAAATAAAATAAGCTTTGTGTTAATGATTTTGGTCAAATATAGGTTAATGTAAGTGTTTTTAACATTAACTTACTTCTCATTACTTATCATAGTGTCCTTTCCATATCTCTGCTATGATACAGTATAGACCGCTCTACCAAACACTCGTTAACCTCCTTAGTTCAACTCGTGATGGATTTGTCGGAACATATCCCCATCATAAATCAGGGAGCACCTGTACAATACAACTCCATTAACGCATATAATGCCTTATACAGTGTGGATTTTCTGGGGGTCTGGAATGGATTAATTCAATTCATTATTCCTTATGAGAAAATGTTGCTTGGCACTCGTAATATTTTTGTTCGAAAACGTAAGTAATACAAAGATCTTTTTTTTAGTAATGGTAATGTGATTACAAGAATTAAAACTGTAATGCGCTACATTTCTGTGTTGCGGAAAACTGGAATTAGATTACTGTAATGTGTTACTTTGTACCACGTTACCCCAACACTACTATTTAGTGCCCAAGTGAAACTAGGCACTAAAGTGTTAAACACTTGATAAACGATGGGCAAAAGAACAGCCTTTCAACAAAAGTGCAAAAATATCATAAAGCCATAAACATATATATATATACTTTCAACACGTTATGCTGATGCTGTACAACATTTTTGTGTTATTAATATGCAGAGTGATGCACAGAACTGTAGATGAAACTGATAGATTTATCTATCTATCAATCTATACATAAACACACACACACATACACTATACGCTCAAAAGTATTGGGACACAGTTTAATCAGGTCTTTCATTCAGTCCCACTGGTGCATAAAAGGTGCATAAAATCAAGCATGGAGCCATGCTGTCTGCCTTTTACAAACATTTGGGAAAGAATGGGTCATTCTAAAGAACTCGCTTAATTTGTGCATAGTATGGTAATTCCCTCCTAGATATTTCACAAGCAACTGTGATTGGTAGTACTGAAAAGTGGAAGATCTGTAGTGCATAAAAGTTGCCCACGCTCTGCTGCCTCAATAACTGCTGAGTCCATATTAATGCCTATGGATTTACAATGGGCTGTCGTAACAGCTCCGGGGTGTAACGTGTAGGTGTCCCAATACTTTTGACCATATAGTATATATTTGGATTGTTTATATATGTGTATACAGACGTGGAGGGCTGCACACACACACACACACACACACACACACACACACACACACACACACACACAGACACTCACACACATACACACACGCTTTATGCTTAATGCCCATGATCATATATACACTGAACAATCACTTTATTAGGTACACCTCCTTGTTTCTACACTCATTGATCATTTTATCAGTTCCACTTACCATTGAGAAGCACTTTGTAGTTCTACGATTTCAGACTGTAGTCCATCTGTTTCTTTACCTACTTTGTTAGTCCCCTTTACTCTCTAGTGGTCAGGACCCCCACAGGACCACCACAGAGCAGGTACTGTTTGGGTGGTGGATCATTCCCAGCACTGCAGTGATGGGCTTGCGAAGCTTCATTCATGTTCTTATCTGCTTAATTGTAGTCAGGGTCGCCGGAATTCTAGTACCCAGCCGGGCACAAGGCAGGAACAAACCTAGACAGGGTGCCAATCCATCGTCTGCACACACAGAGTCACACACTAAGGGTAGAGCCTGGGGTTGGGATTGAACCGGGGATCTCGGAGCTATGAGGTGACAGTGCTACTTGCATACATCCAAGCAATCTCCAGTGCTACACTTCCATATAATTCCATAGTAAGCATATATTTTCATTTTTTTACTCTTTATCTATGTTTAGGACTTGTGTGAAAATCTCAAAGGCCATGTTTAAGCAGGAATATAGAAAACTCTAATGGGCTCACAAACTTCCAAGCACCACTTTAATCCACCATTATGAAATGAAAATCTATTCTTGAATCAACATTACTTTTTTGTTAGGACCTATTCCTCAACAATCGTGCCATATCTGTACTAATCCAACCATTTACCAATGAACTTCTTATTGATCGTTAACATGATTTAAATTGGGATAAACTATTTCTCTCTCTTTTCTTGCTTTCAGAGGTAATGACACTCAAGGTACGTGTTTCTATAAATCACTGGTTTTTATATATTCTTTTTTATAGTTATTTAGTGCAAATGACTGAGAATACAGTTACTTATTTTCAGGGGGAAAAGGGAGAACCAGGTGATATTCCTGTTGTAAGTAAATACCATTTATGTATTTTATTTATTTATTTTTTTAGGTTTCGGTAGAATTTATGAGAATTCTAAGAATATTGTGTAAAGTGTGGTCAGCCTTATTTTCCCTGTGCTTTTTTCAGATTGTGGGACTACCTGGTCGACCAGGACCAATGGTGGGTGTTTGCTCATTTTATTTTTGACTTTACAGCAACATTCTGCCTCCCTGTTAGCCATTTGTTTGTTATTGTGTGTGATCTGGTCTGATATGTCATTATTACATATTGCATGGAAAAGGGCGCACCAGGGAAGGAAGGACGCCAAGGGTACCGTGGATTTAAAGGAAGGAAAGTAAGTACTGAAAGTCAGTTTTTGGCACATTTGAAGAGGAAGAATGAATAGGTTATGAAAAAGTTTGTTTGGGGTTATTTAGCTCAATATTATACAGTAAATTAGATAAATATAGGCTTTTTTCATGTCACAATTATTATAACCCCTGCATTTAACACCTTTGCCAGCATAATAGTCTTCTACTATAATTTTAATGCTTCATAGGATTGGACAATATAATGCATACCATCCAAATGCTTCAGGACTCATGTAAGCTCTTGACTTTTAAGTTTTCAACAGTGTTAAGGTCAAGGGATTGGGATTCCCATGTCTTAAGCTTGATTCTGTTTCCACAGAACTATTTTTGTGTCAGTGAATGTTTTGGATTGGCATCTGCTGGAAGATCTAACCAAGGTTGAGATGTGTATATAATTGGCAGATGCATCCAGATTTTTATTACAAACCAACTGACTTTCATGGAGTCCATGGGCCATGTACAGTAACAAGGTCCTTAGGGCATTTTAATGGAAGAATGTCCCAACAACATCACAGATACTCCCCATACGTAACAGCAAGGATTAGATTGTTTACTGTATAACCATCCTTCTTGTTAAGCCCAAACCATCTAAAGTCTTTGTTGCCAAGTCAAATAAGTCAAATCAGATCACAAAGCAGCTTTACAAGTATCTAGGCTCTGAATGAGCAATCCCAGGGTGAGAGTGGCAAGGAAAGGCTCTCTTAAAAAACTGTCAAAAAGCTCTATCTTTGTTGTCTGCCCATAGAATCTGATTACATACTTCAAGTAGCTTCTAGCAAAACTTTGGGAACTTTGTGGTTAGATAAAGAAACTATTTCTGCTGAAACACATAATTAGTTCACTGGCATGGTGGTGAAATTGAATTGCAAGCCCAGAATGCTACCATCCAGCTTTTAGCTCTGATCCTTGGATTTTTTTTCATCTCTTTTTTGCATTGCTATGCTCCTTACTGTGTGTGGGGGCATAATACATTGCACCCTCTTCCAGGAAGGTTGTGCGTGTTCTGTTCCATGCTGATAAAGGGTTAAGGGAATTTGCCCTTTCATAGATAACATACTGAGATAGTTCATGAAATAATTGTTGCATGATCTGCAATGATTTTGACATTCATTGTGAATTGACCTTCTAAAATGCCCATAGAACATCACCATACTCTACTGAAATCCTTGCCTTTTGACACATTATACCATAAAAATAAATAATGCCATTTTTTTCAACTGTATTTACACAGTAGCCCTCATAATCACAATGGAAATACCGGTAATGCTTTAAAATTAAACTGCTTGGACTGAACCCCAAGCGGTATGTTTGGCAAAAACCAAACACAGCACACCACTGAAAATGCACCAAAACTACCATGGAGCATGGTGATAGCAACATTATGTTATGGAAGTGTTTCTGTTCAGCAGGAACTGGGCAACTGGTCAGGATTGAAGGGGAACTGGATGCTACCAAGTACATCCAAAGTCTTGAGGAAACCATGCAATCCTCTGTTAGACAACTGAAAATGGGCAGCAGGTTTACCAAAACACACTGCCAAAAAAACAAAATAGTGGTGTAAGGATAGGAAGGTGAATGTCCTTCCGTGGCCAAGTCAGAGTCCTGACCTAAATCCAACAGAAAATCTGTGGATGGACTTGGTGAACAGTGCATTGCCGAACACCACGAAATCTAACTGAATTCAGACAATTTTGCCAAGGAAGTATGGACAGATATTCCCCAGTCTAGGTGTGCAAAGCTATCCAAACAGACCCTGTATTTTAGTTTAAAATTTTTAAAACCGTTTAATTTTTTTCTCATTATTTGAATGTTGAAAGGCAAAATGTGTAAATAGAGCTGGAAAAAATATTGTTTTTGTGAGTTCTGAATTCAGTCTCTAAGACATAACGGTGACTATTTCGAAGGGCTATGAAGATTTTCTACAGCCACTGTATTCACATATTGTCAATATGAGATTAAGCTAATTAAACCCAAAGACATTTTCGAACTTTTCTTTCCTTTATTTTATCCAATGTTACCAATAATTAAGGAGCTGGCTCTGCCTTTTTATCATCTATATGTGGCGGTGAATTTATTCATCGATATAGGGTTTGTTAGAACTATTTCACAGATATTGTAAAGTGATCGTACTGTTATGCTGACACCAGCTTTTCTCCTAATAAGGGAGTAGCAGGTCCACCTGGCTTTGATGGAGAACCAGGTGTGCCAGGTACACCAGGTCAAGCAGGTCCTGAAGGACAGACTTCATTACCAGGGGTGAGTGTTTCATTTTTGTTGGATGTGAAGTTATGTTCTCAGTTAGTAAGGAAGTATGTTTTAGACTTCTTAGAAATTAACAAATTAACAAAACAAAAAGCAGACATGTTTCTTCTTTCTGAAATGTACTACATGGCCCAAAATATGTGGACACTTCAGTCCACATACATGCTAATTTGACACTTCAGGAACACCTTTGGCGAACAAGTCTATAACATAAAGCGTACATCCAAGCAATCATCAGAATTACAGAAAACTATCAATATAGCACCATTCCTTCCTCAATCCTTTTTTCTAGCAAGTCAATTCATAAGTTTTCCTTCTTGCTATGTGCTGTTTAACTTCCGCATTACATTCTGTGAAGCTAGGACCAAAATGGACATTGACTGAATATTCCCGTACATAGTCACATAGTCACATAGCCTTATTCTGCTACTGTAATGTAAATATAAAGGGTATTTTCACAAGACATCTGCATGCAAACGATATGTAAATGCATCAGAGATGCCGCTGAAAACATGAGTGGAACGCTACCATCTACACAGCATCTCTAATTCAACCCCATTTTTTAATTTTTACGGAAATTCACAATAATTATAGAAAATACAGTAATGTACTGGTACGAACCTGTCTATGGGAAAGCCATAACACTTAAGAGGATGGTATGATGGTCCTGATACTTTTGTCTGATGGAGCCAAAAATGCATTGATAGACAGTATTACGAACAACATGGAAGATCAGCCATGAAACAGAGATGAACTGGTTTATATAGTTATAGGTGAGCGGTAGCTACAGGTAGTGTGGGACCAAACAAAGGAGTACTACTTATAATAGGACAGGCACATTTACATTTATATAAATAACTAAAAAATTTATTATAGTTGTGAGAGAACAAACAGGTAGTCGGGGGCAAACAAAGAAGTTGTACTTACAATAGGACCTTCCCCTATTACAACAGTCTCTAGTCCTAATCAACGTCAGTCAAAAGACAAATTTTTATTTTCTTTGATAATTTATTACGAATTTTTAAGACCTCAGTTATTAGAGCGAACGGACACTGATTGGATGCCTTCATGCTATATGTTTAACCCACTTGGCAAATGCCTGTGTGTTGTTGTTTGTGATGCTTTGTTTCAAACTGAGAATGTGTAACAGCTGGTTTTGATTGGTTAGAAGGGATTGCATCCATCTGTCAGGGACTGTTGTCAAAATGAGCCACATGTTGTCAAAATGAGCCACATGTCAAAGTGAGCCACAACTTTGCATTTTCTTCCAGAGTCAGTTTGCCTCTCAGATGGCCTCAGGCTTCCATGATGGGAAGATGGGAATGGCACATATGGTGACCGGAACTCCCGTAAGGCCTATTTGTATTTTACTGATAACAGTGATTCTGCTTCAGTTCATCACATTATAATTGTAATATCCTATATAATGTGCATAATAATTGGCCATTCCACAACACAAAGCTTCATCTGGTTAATAATTGTTTCTCAAGCCTATAAATGGTAGATAGAAGCCTATAGATGGTAATTACCTAAGTATTCTAAATCAGGGTGAAGCTGGACCAAGAGGACACCCGGGACCAGCAGGGCCATCCGTAAGTATGACGTCTATTAGTATTCTGTATCTCCACATTTATCAGGAACTGTATATAATAATCAAGCTCTTGATCACTTAGTCTTAGTGTTGTCTGTGTTCCACAGGGCCCTGCAGGAGCACAGGGGGCACCAGGAGATCCAGGCGAGCCTGGACCCATGGTAAGAGAAAAAGGTAGCTGATATTTAGCACACATGCTGAGCAGTTCACACAGATATTGATCAGTGTGTGAGATCACTTAATAGGTACGCTAATACTATGTGGAGACATCGGATATTGATTTAAGGAGCTCGTTTTTGCTTTTCAGGGTGCTCATGGACCAAGGGGTCCAGATGGTCCTCCTGGAAAGAATGGTCCAGATGTAAGTACACTACACAGAGAGATTTTCTAACCCCAGGGCTGTTACTACATTCTGCTAATGTCAGGGGCCGAGCCCTTCAGAATATGTGGGTTTCCTCTACGCACCACACTGGAGTGGTAATTTTTTGGAAAATGTGCAGTTTGATAATGCATGGGTGTGGAACCTGGCACTTGTAGGGCCAGTTGCTGCAGGTTTTCATTCCAGACAATCAGGAGCATTACTTGAGTCCACTTCTGTAATCAGTTGACCTGAGTTATCAAGCAGTTAATGGGTTGTGTCAGGAATTACAATCTCCAGCCACACCAGATTAAATGGGAATATTGATGCTGAGTTAAACACATATCTTCCCCAAAATGTACCACTTACAGTGTACGACCCCAGTATTATTATAAACCATAATCATACTGAATAGCTGCCTTATGTACACAGATTGTATGAGGATCAGTAGAAGCAATTTGTATACGTGAATATGAATTCGTATCTACATTGCCAAAAGTGCAGTGGAACCTCGGAACTTGAACTTAATTGGTTCCGGAATGTCCTTCAAATTCAGATTTGTTCAAAGACGGAATCCAGTTTATTTAAGAAACAAATTTTCTGAATTTTTGTTCGAATTTGGAGGCAAAACAATTTTCCTGACTGTTTGATGTGCCAATTGGTAGAGTATAGAAGCATTCGAATTCTGAAGCTCTGTTGTGGTTAGCTTAGAATGCTTAGAATGATGTTTTTTATTTGCAACATCCAATAAATGTAATAAATGAATATATGAATCTTATATAAATATCTATGGGTGAATCTTCAATTAGGGGATTTTTAATGTGCCCAGGTTATAAATTAATGTTAAAAATATTTCATTACAAAATAAATAGATTAGGTATTAAAAATATAATTTATTGCATCAGCAAAAAAAAAAAATACATGAAATCGTTACGATTTCTTTTTTTTTTTTTTAAACATATTTGCTATCCAACCCAGACTTTAAAATTTCTCTGCTTTGGTAAAATACTAAAACGTGATCAATAATTCATTATATTCACTATTTGTGATTTTATAATAACTTAAAAATACACAATAAAAAGACTCGTGTGACTCTGTGTATCAGACTACTTAATTCCGATGTGCATATTTTACATTTTATTTGAACTATGACTCCAAGACTTATTAGTTTAGATAAAATAGTTTCCTTCTTATATTTATCACCTATGCCACCCAAGGAGGTTGGGTCCCTTTTTGAGTCTTGGTCCTCCAAAGGTTTCTTCCTCATAACACTCAGGGAGTTTTTCCTTGCCACTGTCGCCCTAGGCTTGCTCAATTTGGCATTGGACAAAGATATTAGGAGATAATGTAAAGTTGTAAAGTTGCTTTGAGACAATGCTCCATTGTAAAAAGCACTATATGAATAAATCTGACTTAACTTGACACAATGTATTATTTTTGTTACCATCCTTACTGTCTTTACAGCAACATTCTATTATTTTTGTAGCGTGCTGAGCTTAGTAATCTCACCCAAAATATCCATGACAAATACATGTCTATCTTAGCATTAGTTAATTGACTAATTTAATAAGTGCTCCATTCTTCCTACTCAGTACTTACTTGCTACCTCAACCTCTTCACTCACTATATCAGTCGATCTTTTTAT
The DNA here is from genome assembly GCA_025084515.1 of Ancistrus triradiatus. Classification (NCBI taxonomy): domain Eukaryota; kingdom Metazoa; phylum Chordata; class Actinopteri; order Siluriformes; family Loricariidae; genus Ancistrus; species Ancistrus triradiatus. The sequence goes on from JAJAGP010001118.1 coordinate 41,191, forward strand.
GCCAGCTCTATGTAACCACATTGGTCAAGCTAAGCTTTGTTACGATGCTGAATGCTGTGGAGCTGTGGTGTATCTTTAGATACTGAACTGGATTACTGACCAGCAGATTTCAAGCAAAAATGCAAGATTTCCAATGTGGGTGTGCATGAAGCCTATAGGCATTCCATGGCTACATCCCAAACTGTATTAAATAATAATGCAAGTTAATCCCGTAGTATTACCAGTGTTGTCACTGACTGTATTCTATTACAGTTTTTCTTTTTACTTTGTTCATTTCTGGGTGGCACGGGTCCTTTCTGTGTGGAGTCTTCCCTGTGTCCTTGTGGGTTTACTCTGGGTACACCGGTTTCCTCTCACAGTCCAAAGACATGCATTAGGTTAACTGATTATCCTAAATTGGCCCCACTCTAAGTGTATATACACTGCCTAGCCAAAAAAAGGTCACCACCTGGATGTAACTAAGTAAATAGGTAAGAGCCACCAGCGGATAATTACTGCATTGGTGATTATGTTTCAGTTGGGAACTAGTTATTTAACCCTAACTGATGCAGTGAGTAGCTTCTCATTTGTTAAACAAGCATGTCACATCCCGTGGTCATGGAAAAGATGTTAATCTGTTTCATAAGGGTCAGAGAAAACATCTAAGGAGATTGCTGAACTAGTAACATTGGATTAAGAACTGTCCAACACATTATTAAAAAGTGGAAGGACAGTAAGGAAACAGCATCGTCAAAGAAGGAATGTGGTCAGAAAAAATCTTGAATGATCGTGATTGGAAATCACTTAAACGTCTGGTGAAATCAAATTGTAGAAAAACAACAGTAAAACTCAGAGATATGTTTAATAGTGAAAGTAAGAGCATTTCCACACACACAATGCGAAGGCAACTCAAGGGATTGGGACGTAACAGCTGTGTAGCCTTAAGAAAACCAGTTATCAGTGAGACTAACCGGGAAAATGGAGCAATGGAAGAAGGTCATGTGATCTGATGAGTCCAGATTTACCCTGTTCCAGACTGATGGGTGCATCAGGTTAAGAAGAGAGGCGGATGAAGTGATCATGATCATGCCTAGTGCCTACCATACAAGCCTGTGAGGGCAGTGCTATGATCTGGGGTTGCTGCAGTTGGTCAGGTTAAGGTTCAGCAAAATTATGTGCCCAAAAAAAGAGGTTAGCTGACTACCTGTATATTCTGAATGACCAGGTTATTCCATCAATGGATTTTTTCTTTCCTGATGGCATGGGCATATTCCAAGATGACATTGCCAGAATTCATCAGGCTCAAATTGTGAAAGAGTGGTTCAGGGAGCATGAGACATCATTTTCACACATGGATTGGCCACCACAGAGGCCAGACCTGAACCCCATCGAGAATCTTTGGGATGTGCTGGAGAAGACTTTGTGCAGTGGTCCATATCTCCCATCATCAATACAAGATCTTGGGGAAAAATGAATGCAACTCTGGACAGAAATAAATGTTGTGACATTGCTTGTGGAAACAATGCCACAGTAAATGGGTGGCATAATCAAAGCTAAAGTGGGTCCAACGAAATATTATAGTGTGTGACCTGTTTATTGGCCAGTCGATGTATATGAGAATAGCTTCGATATAACCTTGAGTGTTGATATAACCTTGTGTCTGTTGTTGAATGGCCTTTGATGCTGAAGAGCGATGTTAAATAAACCAAACAAACAATGTTCATTTTTTGCAAGATTGTTTGTAGCTTATGATTGGTTATTTTTGTAGTCTTTGGCATACTGACTCATTGAAGTGCTGATGGGAGGTATCAAGGGATTGTGGTGACCTAGTACTGAGCTATAGAGCAGAAGATGCAGGATTCACATCCCACCTCACCCCTGTTGGGTCCTGGAGCAAGGCCCTTGCTTGGATTGTTACATTGTATAAATTTTAAATCGCTCTAGATAAGGCTGTCTGCTAAATGTAAATGTCTATTAACCTTTTAGGGGCAATAGGACAATAACCCAGACCACGTTATAACCCTGAAATTTCAATGTAAAGCCTTTTAACTGACAGAAGCATCAATAGTGGACACTTTGTGAATGAGAAACAATGCAATTCTCATGTAAATGTACCTAGTAATTAGAAGTGACGTCATCCAGACCTGCTTCCTATAACACTGGAACGTGTCTCTTCCTCTTGTCAGGGTGAGCATGGAGAACCAGGAAAGACAGGAGAAGATGGATTCCCAGGATCTTCAGTAAATTTATCTCAAATCTTTATATTAGTTACATAGCACAACACAGTCCATTTGTGTGTGAATGCTCTGATCCTAATGGAATGATGCTTGTTTTCAAGGGAGCAAGAGGATTTCCAGGGTTACCAGGTCAACCAGGACTCAAAGGCCACAAGGTGAGTCTTATGAGCTGAATTGAATCTCTGCTACAGTTCTTGATTCTGTTTTAATTGTGGAAATACATATTATTACCTATGAGCTAATGATAATTAAACAGTGGCATGCAGTGGGTAGTGGATACCCCTACTGCCCTACTGCTGTTAAGTCACAGTAAAATTACCACAAACTTAAGCTTGACTTTAAATTATTGTATGGATTTTAAAATACGGATCAACAACATGCACAAAGACAAAAGTAGCATATACGAAAGAGCACAACGATGTCTTCCTGTTTTTAATAGCTTAATTTTCTGGGTAACGTGTTCGGAAATGATCCATGAACACTGCAAGTACAACCGTTCAACAAAGTAGGATCACTTATTTCTTATGTATAGAGGAAAACTTTAAGTAAACACAAAAACTCTCCAGTCTGGCTAATTTGAAGATAAAGTCCATCCTCTGCTCCTTTGCTAGAAAATGATTTATTTCTTTGTAGGTTGACCTTGCTGAATTTTTGCAAGTTTCCTTGCAAGTCGCCATTGGACGTTATCCAAATTAGCATGTGCATTGACAGTGATGTTTATTTATGAATGATGATTATATAGCACCTTCTTCAGTGTGCTGAAAAGGGTTAGTGCTTTACACATACCTGTTTGTTACCCCTTCTCTGAAGGGCCTGACTGCATACCACTGGTATTAAATTATGTCTTCCGAATATTTCAGGGATACCCAGGTGCACAGGGTTCAAGAGGTGAAACAGGTGCTGTTGGATCAAAGGTACATACTTCACCATTTAAAAACACACAGCACTGTGTAATTATGTAGAACAGTTTTTAAGCTGCACTTGTGTGGGACGTCTGTTACAATGCGACTGCTTAATTTCAGGGAGGATCAGGTGTCCCTGGATCAATGGGACTTGTTGGTCCACCGGTATGTAAATGAATATGATCCACATACTGAATTACATATGTCACAGAAAATAATGTAAATTACAAAGTGTGTCTTAATTGCTATGTCAATTTGAACCTGTTTAGGGTCCACCTGGATTACCTGGAGAAAGAGGACGGGCTGGTCCATCTGGAACAGCAGTAAGACCAATTAGTTTATGTTTTTGACCACTCTTTCCAGCTATACCTCATTTAGTGGTATAAAATAGTAAAATAGTGAACTGTTCATTGAATCTGAGCAGTAAGTTACATAGATATATAGATATCTATATAGATTTCTCCTGTTCTTTGTAGATAAAAAACACTGTTTAAGTACAGTATATTCCCACTGGTTTGTTTATTTTCTAAGCAAACAGTACAGTATTGTATTTATTCAAACTGGGTCAGTATTTTTGTGAATTCCAGTACATTAAAGAAAGTTTTTGAGTATTTTATGATAAGTATGGGATGAGCAGCCAACTATTCGCAAGTGACAGCAACACATCATGTAAAGGGAAGCATGAAGAATTGATTAAATACAAATAAATATAACAGTCAGGTATCTCAGGTTACTGCATTGTGACCAAAAAAAAACTTTCTTCATGCCAAGTTTTTCCCCAAAGCTCAGTGACAGGTGTAACTTTTTGCCTGTGTACACTACTGCAAAAATACCTGTTGTGATATAATCAAAGTGTGTTCAGTACGTGTCAAGACTCTACTTTATAGTAATGATGGCCTAGTGGTTAAGATAAGGACTATGGACCAGAAGGTCATAGCCTCTGCCAAGCCACTACTGTTTAGGTCCTTGAGGCAAGAGCCTTAACTCTGGTTAAGTGTAACAGTAACAGAACTCGCAGCTATATTTCATATAAGCCAGCTATATTCCAGCCTATATGAAATGCTAGACTGGCACCGACAGTCTATCTATGCGGCAAAGTGACAGTTAGTACTTGAACCAGACGTACTGAGCGAAAAAGACAGCAGTTGCTCAAAATGGAAAGACGCTGTTAACTTAAGATACTCCATTGACCCTCATGATTCCTTCCTCAAGCAAATCGTCATCATAACGATTTATCGATGAATGCATAGTAGCACACTATAATGTGTAATGGTCAATGGATATTGTGACATAAGACTGTATTGTCAGTCTTTATGTTACATTGCACAAGACTGCCAGATGACGTTCTAGCCATCCACGGCTATGAGAGGTGAGCCTCTTTGGTCATTTTCTTGAGGTTGGAGAAATGGTCTTTAACTCTGCTCTGTCAGCCCTAGCAGTTAGTCAATCACAGAATAGGTCAGTTAGTGCTCCCTCAAAGGGTGTATAGAAAAGCAGTTCTAAAGGATATCAGTTCCTCGTCTATTAACAAACTTAAACTGGTCCAGAACTCTGCCTTCTCATCCGCCCCAGCTTGCATGACCATATTAAACCTGTTCTCCAACATCTCTACTGACGTCCTGTAAAATATCATGTGCAATACAAAATACTTTTGCCTACCTGTAAGGCTCTTAACAATCTCACTTCTTCTTACCTGTCCGATCTTCTTTTTCCTTATAAATCCTCTATCACTCTCAGGTATTTCATGGCAGGGCTTCTCACCATTCCTCAATCTAACCTCCAAGCAGGAGCGTCACTACAGATTTATGAATAAGCTTTGACTAGGGGGGTCTAGAAGTTAATCTCCATACGAGAAGATTAAAAAATGACCCAAGAAGGTCTGCATGAAACTGGTATAAAATTTAAAACATACAGCCATTTGGAGAAATTGCCTTATAGCAACATGTTATTTCAGGAGACATGTAAAGTAGTTTGTATTAGGTACAGATCTTATATGACTTACAGTGGTGCTTGAAAGTTTGTGAACCATTTAGAATTTCTATATCTCTGCATAAATATGACCTAAAACATCATCAGATTTTCACACAAGTCCTAAAAGTAGATAAAGAGAACCCAGTTCAACAAATGAGACAAAAATATTATACTTGGTTATTTATTTATTGAGGAAAATGATCCAATATTACATATTAGTGAGTGGCAAAGGTATGTGAACCTCTAGGATTAGCAGTTCATTTGAAAGTGAAATTAGAGTCAGGTGTTTTCAATCAATGTTTGTGGAAGTGTATCATGGCACGAACAAAGGAGATTTCTGAGGACCTCAGAAAAAAAGTTGTTGATGCTCATCAGGCTGGAAAAGGTTACAAAATCATCTCTAAAGAGTTTGGACTCCACCAATCCACAGTCAGACTGATTGTGTACAAATGGAGGAAATTCAAGACCATTGTTACCCTTCCCAGGAGTGGTCGACCAACAGAGCTCACTCCAAGAGCAAGGCATTTGATAGTTGGTGACGCCACAAAGAACCCCAGGGTAACTTCTAAGCAATTGAAGGTCTCTCTCACATTGGCTAATGTTAATGTTCATGTTCAGTGTTCACCATCAGAAGAACACTGAACAACAATGGTGTGCAGGGCAGGGCTGTAAGGAGAAAGCCACTGCTCTCCAAAAAGAACATTGCTGCTCGTCTGCAGTTTGCTAAAGATCATGTGGACAAGTCAGAAGGCTATTGGCAGAAATGTTTTGTGGACAGATGAGACAAAAATAGAACTTTTTGGTTTAAAAAAGAAAGCGTTATGTTTAAAAAGAAAAGTCCTGACGTTAATCCAATCGAAAATTGTGGAAGGGACCTGAAAGCGAGCAGGTTAATGTTAAGAGGAAACCCACCAACATCCCAGAGTTGAAGCTGTTCTGTACGGAGGAATGGGCTAAAATTCCTCCAAGCCGGTGTGCAGGACTGATCAACAGTTTACAGGAAACGTTTAGTTGCAGTTATTGCTGCACAGGGGGGGTCTCACCAGATACTGAAAGCAAACGTTCACATACTTTTGCCACTCATTAATATGTAATATTGGATCATTTTCCTCAACAAATAAATGACCAAGTATAATATTTTTGTCTCATTTGTTTAACTGGGTTCTCTTTATCTACTTTTAGGACTTGTGTGGAAATCTGATGATGTTTTAGGTCATATTTATGCAGAAATATAGAAAATTGTAAAGGGTTCACAAACTTTCAAGCACCACTATAACTACTATCCATCCACTAACAAGAAATACGGATCAAGCAATGATAGAAGCAATGTTATTGCAGCAGCAGGTCCTAAATACACTACTCAAATACTGAGGATACAGACTGGTACAAATGTGCTAGTCGGAAGCTGCATTTCATGTTCATAAATTGGAGGACTGACTTTTTAGGACAGTGTGACATTTGACAGCAGAAAAAAAATGATTTCTCAATTTAATTTTTATTTATTTTCACATGAGGAAATATTAACAGCTCAATGTCCACTACATCCCCAGCTAGAGGACAAATGGTTAACCAGGCCAAATTGGTAAACCCCCCCAAAATAAGAGTAAAAGTGGCAGAACTAGCCAAAATAGCTTTTTAAAAGTAAAGCTACAATGCATCAAATAACTTTCATTATGAGAAGACTATTCTAGATCTATTTGATTTAAAATTTTTAGAACTAACAATAGAAACAGGTTGAGTAATCATAATATTCTAACAATCAGCCTATATAATGACATCTTAGATTTTATTTGGGGGGAGTTACAGAACAGGTCTAACAACATCAATGCCTCCAAGGCTTTCCTTGGGTTTTAGAAAAGCGCTATATAAGACTAAAATTAGAGTAAAAAGTAAAAGTGGCAGTAGAGTTGAAAGACTCAATTGTTGCTGGAATTAATGACAAATTTGGGAGAAACAAAATCTGATTATAAATCAACACATTGTTGAAGGCATATAATAATATGTAGGGCACCACGGTGGCTTAGTGGGTAGCACTGTCGCCTCACCTACAAGGTTTTGGGTCCAGTCCCATTTGGAGTGGCCTGGGTCCTCCCATTGTCCATGTGACTTTACTTGGGGTACTTCGGTTTCTTCGCACAGTCCAAAGACCTGCATGTTAGGTTAATCGGTGTCTCTAAAAGTGCCCCGAGTGAGCGTGTGTATGTGTGTAAGTGTATGTGCCCTATGATGGATTGGCCTTCTTCTAGGGTTGTACTCGACTTGCGTCCTGTGCTGCTGGCTAGGCAACGGCTCGCCCATAACCCTGTTCAGGATCATAGTCATAAGAAGAACATGAATGAATGAATGAATGAATGATATAATTGTATGTACTGTAATTTGACATCGACTGTGCCTGCAGCTCAGTATGTTTTTTTTTTCCAATAGGGAAAACGTGGTGCTTCAGGAAATCCTGGAAAATCAGGCCCATTGGTATGTAAACGGGTTATTTTTTTATACAGAATATACACATTATGTATCACACATGAGAAGTAATCTTAAACCCACATTAAAGCCATGTATAAAAGACTCTGAAGAGTTATAATTTATCGCTTGATGTTAGTCATTTTGTGTTTCTCCCAGGGCCCCATAGGTATCCCTGGACCTCAGGGCTTTCCAGGCATTCCCGGCATGAAGGTTAGAAGAACACTATTGGAACATACTTTACTTTTACACTAATACTGTCTCAGATGCAATTACCCTAAAATCATACATCAGAATGTAATTATTGGTAATGCTTTATGTTGAAGGCCAAAACATTATGAACTCATGAAGAAGTAATGCTTTATTAATGCTTAACCATCATGTTCTACCTTAATTGCTACATGAATTAATATATTTCAATTTTCTGTATTTCTGCATAAATATGACCTAAAACATCATCAGATTTTCACACAAGTCCTAAAAGTAGGTAAAGAGAACGCAGTTAACCAAATGAGACAAAAAATGATCCAATATTACATATTAGTGAGTGGCAAAAGTATGTGAACCTCTAGGATTAGCAGTTAGTTTGAAGGTGAAATTAGAGTCAGGTGTTTTCAATCAATGTCCATCAACTGACTCTCAAGAGAAGGTGGGTCATGCAGCAAGACAACGACCCAAAGCACACAAAGCACCCAAATTTCTACCAAAGAATGGTTAAAGAATAAAGTTCATGTTTTGGAATGGCCAAGTCAAAGTCTTGACCTTAATCCAATCGAAATGTTGTGGAAGGACCTGAAGTGAGCAGTTAATGTGAGGAAACCCACCAACATCCCAGAGTTGAAGCTGTTCTGTACGGAGGAATGGGCTAAAATTCCTCCAAGCCGGTGTGCAGGACTGATCAACAGTTACAGGAAACGTTTAGTTGCAGTTATTGCTGCACAGGAGGGTCACAGCAGATAGTGACAGCAAAGGTTCACATACTTTTGCCACTTACTAATATGTAATGTTGGATCATTTTCCTTAATAAATAAATGACCAAGTATAATTTTTTTGTCTCATTTGTGTAACTGGGTTCTCTTTATCTACTTTTAGGACTTGAATCAATCTGATGATGTTTTAGGTCATATTTATGCAGAAATATAGAAAATTCTAAAGGGTTCACAAACTTTCAAGAACCACTGTATTGCTCCTGCATTAGCTCATGCATGAGAAATGCTCATTTGATACATATTCATGATGGCTTATGATGTATTATGTGAATTAATTAACAAGTTTTATTATCGTCTGCAACTTTATTAGGCACATCTCCTTGTTTCGACAGTCCATTTGAGCAGTTCCACTTTCCATGGAGATGGACTTTGTAGTTCTACAATTACAGACTGTAGTCCATCTGTTTGTCTACATACTTTATTAGTCCCCTTTACTTTGTTTTGTAATAGTCAGGACCACCACAGATCAGGTACTATTTGAGTGGTGGATCATTCTCAGCACTGCAGTGACACTGATGTGTTGGGGAGTGTTTGTGTGTGTTTTGCTGGTATGAGTGGATCAGACAAAGCAGTGCTGCTGGAGATTTTAAACACCTCAGTGTCACTGTTGGACTGAGAATAGTCCACCAACCTAAAACGTCAACTAACACAAACTGTGCAACAACAGATGAGCCACTGTAGCTGACTTTACATCTATAAGCAATATGGTAGATGTGTCTAATATAGTGCACAGTGAGTGAAAACAGTGTTTAAAAACAAAAAAGAGCTCAGAAAGGACTAACAAAGTATGTAGAGAAACAAATGGACTACAGTCTGCAATAATAGAACTACAAAGTGCTTCTGTATGGTAAGTGGAGCTGATAAAATGGACCATAAGTGCAAAAACGGGGGGTGTATCTAACAAAGTGGCCGGTTAGTGCATGTACTCTATGCGCACATGTAATCTTGCTTACCATTATTCTACAGGGTGAGGGGGGACCAACAGGTCCTCGAGGAACCAGCGGGGCTCAAGGACCCAGAGGAGAAACAGGACGTCCAGGCTCATCTGGACCTCAGGGCAAGCAGGTACGTCCTCTGTTACCTGTTCGTATTAACATTATAAGATTTTACTTAAAGATTTCTAATATTTATTTGCTTCTTCATTCACAGGGTCCAGCTGGTGGAAATGGCACTCCTGGATCTAAAGGACCCTCAGTGAGTTCAAACCCTTCTTGCAGCTTTGTGTCACTCTAAATTTAAAGTAACACAATAAAGTAACAATAAAGCAAATCAGTTAAGAAACACTATAATTATAGTTTTGAATGTCAGGGTGTCATGGAGTAATGTGTGTGTGTGTTTTGATATAGGGAATACCTGGTTTGCAAGGTCCAGTAGGACTGATTGGGCAGCCTGGCCCACCTGGACCTCAGGGAAAAACTGGACCTGTTGGAGCCAAAGGCCTAGTGGTAATGATGCACTTTTTAAAATAGAAAACACTCTTTTTGCCATTGTAGCACCAGTTTTTTTTTTAATATGCAAGTATCGGTAAGAATACATTATGCAAGAATATATATAATTACACTTGTCAGAAATTGCTGCTGATTTTGAATGTGCACTGAGTGGCCATTAGAGACACCTGCCCTTTTGTGATTGGAACTTCCCTATATGGAAATTAGACACGGGACCCCAGAGTGCAGAGTAAAATGTAATGAGCAAGTTTTCTGTTGATCAGATTCAGTGTCCACATTTGAATGAGAAAATCAAGTGAGCTGAATACTTTGAATGAGGCATGGTCATCAGTGCTGGACTAGCCATGGCCAGTATCAAAAACTCATTGCAACGGTTTTGACAGTGTCAAGGAACAATATCCAGCAAAAGGGGTTCGTGTTAAGGTAAACAAGTCGTTGACGAATGGGGACAGAGGAGGATTTCAAGAACTGTTCTGACAAACAGATGGTGCACAGTCAAGCAAATTTCATCTGGATACAACGCTGGTGCTCTGACTAACGTGTCTGAATGCACAACTTGTCGCTCCATGGCACAGATTGGCTATAAAAGCAGATGACCAGTTTGAGTGAATCAGAAAGGCAGGACTGCAGTGGGCAAAAGAGTGCAACAACTGGATCACTAAGCAGTTTAAGAACATTCAGATTTCTGTTGCGCTTGATGAACCCATCTTGTCAGGTGTCAGCAGTTCAGGCTGGTGTAGTTTTGCTGTGTGGAATGTTTTCTTTGTAAACCCTGGGTCATCTGATACCTGTGGATGGACTTTTGGACAGTAGGGCTTACCTTCATGGCAGCTGTTTACCCTATGGCAGAAGGACACTTTTAGCAGGACAATGTACCGTGACACATGGGTCATGATCATGGATTGGTTCCAGGAACATGACAGCGAGTTTTCCTTCATCCAGTAGAGCATAGCGGGTGAGGTAGAATGGCCTGTTCAGAGCGTGTCAGTACCACCATGTAATTTGCGCTGCAAGAAGCTGTCTTCTCCTCAATATTCCTGAAGAACGATTTCAACACCTCGTGGAATCTATGGCACACATTTTTGAAGTTCTGAAGGCCAAAGGAGGTCCATCATGCTACTAGATGTTTGTCTCTAATAAAGTGACCATAGCTGGGTACATTAGATGCTCCCTTGGTTCTCGACCACCTTGGAACAAGTCGAATTTGGTTTTGGAATGCATTTTGTCTAGAAAAATTTGCCTCTGTCTTCTCTGTTGGTGCACTTGCTTAAACTTGTATGCGACTCTTTTCAGCTAAAACTCGATTCACAATTCACGATTTAGTACACAGTGATTCAGAGATTCAGGTTTACAATGTCATGCTTAGGGAACATATCCACTGTGTTTATTGTGTTTTTTTTTATTTGTACACCTACAATACTGTGTTCTTAGTGCAAATAAATAATGTCTCCATGGGTCTTAAAAAAGGTTAGTTTTTAAGAGCCAACCTAAATCAAAAGAGAAACTGAATGCGTTGATGCATGCTCAATAATCCAGGTAAGAAAATCCCAGAAGTTGAATCTGTTCATCTGGACATGAGGTTTGGTGGGAGAAACGTTCCGTCACTCATCTTCTTCACTTCTTCAGTCTCAGCTAGTTGGAAAACTTCCCCAATCTTATATACAGCACATTCGCATAACGACTGGTACCAGCACCATTGCATAACAATGGGACCGGTGATCAGTTTAATATGCAGATTGACATAGCCATTAATGACAATGGCCACGTGTGCCATGCTACGCCAGAAACTGGTCCACCCCAAGGATCGTGTCCCCCAGCACAAACAGAGTAATGTAGTGTACGCTGTTAAGTGCCGGGAGGATTGACAGGAATTGTACATCGGGGAAACCAAACAGCCACTGGCGAAACGGATGGCACACATAGAAGACCTACCTCATCAGGTCAGGTTTACACCCATCTGCAGGCCAGTGGTAGCTCTTTCAAGGATGAAGACATGCAGATCCTTGATAGGGAGGAACGATGGTTTGAACGCGGAGTAAAAGAAGCCATTTCTGTAAAAAGGGAACATCCAACCCTGAACAGAGGAGGGGGCCTCAGAGTACACCTCTCACCATCTTACAATGCCGCTATCGCAGCCCTTCCCCAATCCTGTGTGAATGGCACACGTGGCCATTGTCACTAATGGCTATGTCAATCTGCATATTAAACTGATCACCGGTCCCATTGTTATGCAATGGTGCTGGTACCAGTCGTTATGCAAAGGTGCTGTATGTAAGATCCAACTAGCTAAGACTGAAGAAGTCACTTAGATGAGTAATGAAACGTTTCACCCACAAAACCTTATGTCCAGTTGAACTGACTCAACTTCTGGGATGAATGCAACAGAACACAGGAGCATTTGCTTTTACTTTTCACTTTCTATTCATTACTCACTAAATTGCATGCAGCTTTTCAACACTTTTATTATAAAATAAGCTTTGTGTTAATGATTTTGACCGACTATAGGTTAAGTAGCTTATTATTACTTGTCATGAGGGGGGAGATAGGGGGGTCTGGAACTGATTCATTCAATTGATATTATTCCTTAACTTTTTTTATTTTCTTGCTAAATAATTTTATGTTTATGTTTGAAATGGGTTAAAAGCTGCACTTGGGGTCTGACGCACAAGAGGTGTGTCCAGTGATGTAAGAATGTACTAGTACTACAGCTGTTTATTTGTGGTCATAGGGTGAAGCAGGCATCCCTGGACTCAAAGGAGAACCTGGAAGTAAAGGAGAATCTGTAAGTAATAGGAAATATCTGCTTCTGAATGAAGTCTAGTTTATGATGTAGGCTACACAAGTCAACCTTTACAACAACTGATTTAATTAACAGTAGATTGTTGGCTGTGGTTTGATAACACTTGGCTGTGTTACAGGGGCAACATGGACTTCAAGGAGAGTTGGGTCCAATGGGAGAGGAAGGGAAACGGGGTCCAAGAGGAGATCCTGGATCTGTGGGGCCACCTGGTCCTCCAGGAGAGATGGTGAGTAATGGCAACTTGCACAATGTTGTGCTTTTGTCTGGTGTGTTCATTTTAATATGTTCACAACTTAACATATTGACTTTTATTGCCCTCTAATGCTGTTTTAGGGTGCACCAGGTATTCGTGGCTTTCCAGGTGCTGATGGCTTACCTGGACAGAAGGTAGGCACAACTCTTATTACAGTACAGTACCTTGAAAATTAGAGGTGGGTCCGATCTGATCCTATATCAGTATCAGGTTCGATATTGATGTCATTCATTCATCGGATATTGGATGGACAGGGCTGATCCACTTGCTGATCCATATTCCATTCCACATCTTACCAGGAGCACATGGTAACTTCAGTCTGCAACTGAGTGAGCAAATAGTATTAGCTTGAAAACGCCGAAAAGCAAAACAGAATGTTGTAACCTTAAACACAGTACCAACAATAATAATCAATATATGAAATAAAAAAAACTCCTGTATCAGAATCTGTATCGGTATCGCCAGTTGTATACTGGAATCAGAATGGAACCGGAAAAATGTTGATCGGCCCATCACTAATGAAAATCTTACACTGAACACTTTTCGAATGTCCCTAAATGATTTTGCGACTATATCTTAAGGGTTCTCTAGGTGAGCGTGGAGTTCCAGGTACCTCGGGAAGTAAAGGTGGTTTTGGCGATCCCGGTCGCCCTGGTGAACCAGGCATTCCAGGTGCCAGGGTAAGGAAACACCCATGTTACTTAATCTTGTAAAGTAAGGCCAACATTATATATCATATGTATAAACTTTTGCTACCTTTCTAGGGTTTGAGTGGTATTGCCGGAGTCCAAGGGGCGGAAGGAAAAATTGGACCTCAGGTAACTTATGGAACATTTTGTTAAATAAATTCTTCAGTGATAGCTTGAAAAACAATGAATAAATCCCTTTTTATTTAACTTAAATGTAAAGTATAGGTAAGCGCCATTTAACGTCCGTCCGATAGAGGCCTTAGCAATTCTAGCAAATTATAATAGGAAATGAAAATCTGTCTTTTAACTCTTGATGTTGCAGCTGTAAACGGCTGGTCAAAGTGAAAAAGGTTTTCATATGACTGATGTGACTTCCTACTGGTAGCACCGTGTTGGATTTACCTACCTAAAGGTTCAAACTGGTAAAAGTTGACACTGCATTGCCTGTACTGGAAATCAATGTTTCTTCAAGTGGACCTCTTGGTTGTTTGCAGCCAGTGAGGTATGCTTATTCATATTTGGTTCTACAGTGTAGTTGTCAATGCGCTTGTAACTGAAGAACCATGTTGCTGTGTATTTCGTGGAGGGAGTTCAAGTGGGGCAAAAAAGTATTTAGTCAGCCACTGATTGTGCAAGTTCTCCTACTTAGAAAGATGGGAGAGGTCTGTAATTTTCATCATAGGTACACTTCAACTATGAGAGACAAAATGAGAAAAAAAAAATCCAGGAAATCACATTGTAGGATTTTTAAAGAATTTCATTGTAAATTATGGTGGAAAATAAGTAGTTGGTCACCCAAAAACAAGCAAGATTTTTGGCTGTGACATCTTCTTTAGGAAGCTCTTCTGTCCTCCACTGGTTACCTGTATTAATGGCACCTGTTTGACCTCGTTATCTGTATAAAAGACACCTGTCCACAGCCTCAAACAGTCAGACTCCAAACTCAACCATGGCCAAGACCAAAGATCTGTTGAAGGACACCAGGAAGAAAATTGTAGACCTGCACCAGGCTGGGAAGAGTGAATTTACAATAGTTCCCAGAAGTTGAATCTGTTCATCTGTACAAAGTTTTTGTACAAAGAAACGTTTCGTCACTCATCTAAGTGACTTCTTCAGTCTCAGCAGTTGGAAAACTTCCCCAATCTTATATACAGCACCTTTGCACAACAATGGGACCGGTGATCCGTTTAATATGCAGATTGACATAGCTATTACCGACAATGGCCACGTGTGCCATTCACACAGGATTGGGGAAGGGCTGTGATGGCTCCGTTGTAAGATGGTGAGAGGTGTACTCTGAGGCCCCCTCCTCGGTTCAGGGATGGACGTTCCCTTTTTACAAAAATGGCTTCTTTTACTGTGCGTTCAAACCATCGTTCCTCCCTATCAAGGATCTGCACGTCTTCATCCTTGAAAGAGTGTCCACTGGCCTTTCGGTGGGTGTAAACCGCAGAGTCCTGACCTGATGAGGTAGCTCTTCTATGATGTGCCATCCGTTTTGCCAGTGGCTGTTTGGTTTCCACGATGTACAAATCCTGGCAATCCTCCCGGCACTTAACAGCGTACACTACATTACTCTGTTTGTGCTGGGGGACCCAATCCTTGGGGTGGACCAGTTTCTGGCGTAGCGTGTTTTGGGGTTTGAAAGCCACTGAGACGCGGTGTTTGGCAAAGATGTGTCTCAATTGTTCAGATGTTCTTGCCACATATGGAATCTACAATAGGCAAGCAGGTTGGTGTGAATAAATCAACTGTGGAAGCAATTGTAAGAAAATGGAAGACATACAAAGACCACTGATAATCTCCCTCGATCTGGGGCTCCACACAAGATCTCATCCTGTGGGGTCAAAATGATCATGAGAACGGTGAGCGAAAATCCCAGAACTACACGGAAGGACCTGATGAATGACTTGTAAAAAGCATTTCAAAGTCCTGGAGTGGCCTCTGTCATTGCCAACAAAGGTTATGTTACAAAGTATTGAGTTGAACTAAATTGATTGACCAAATACTTATTTTCCACCATAATGTACAATTCAGTTCTTTACAAATCCTACAATGTGATTTCCTGGATTTTTTTTCTCATTTTGTCTCTCATAGTTGAAGTGTACCTATGATGAAAATAACAGACCTCTCTCATCTTTCTAAATAGGAAATCTTGCACAATCAGTGGCTGACTAAATACTTTTTTGCCCCACTCTTTATATATATGACATTTTAGGCTTTGGATGCTGTGGGGATGCTAGCATTCCACTTGTGTTTTTAGCAGTATCTCTGAAAATATCTTGCTAAAATAGCCTTTATATTTATAGCACAGTAGCATAAAAAGACTATGTGACTATGGTAATGTCTGGTCAAGGACTTTTCGATCAGTGACCTGTTTCACAGAACGTAATGCAGTCATTAAATGGCATGGAGGCACAGTGGTTGCCGCTTTCACCTCACACCTCCATAGTCTTGGGTTTGAGTCTTGACCAGGCTGCTACCTATAGGGTTTTGTCCAGGTACTCCTATGTCCTCCCACATTCCAAAGACAATTGGTTTCTCTAAATTGTCCCAGTGAAAGTGAGTGACTGTGTGTGCATGTGTCTAAAAAACTGGTTCCCACCTTGTTCTCTGTGCTGTCAGTTATGTCCTGGCCCCATGCAACCCTGAATTGGATACTTATGGAAAGTGAGTGAGTATAATAATAAGACTGGTAAACATTTAATCTAAACTACATTCTTAGTTGAATCATGAGACGTGACAAAGTTCCACTCTTTTGTATCACCAATATAGTGCTGGTGCCAGTGCTAAATTTAAATATACAAGAATATTAATACAATTTTAGGCTCTTTGGTGGTGCAGTGATCTAATACTCTAGTCCACCACTGTGGTATCCAGGCGGTGAGAGCCGGTCGGGTCAGGTAGACAAGACTGACTGTGTTTGAAGGAGAGGATTCCAGTTGGGATATCAGTTAAAACGTGAAACCACTACAAGCTCATCCACTATGAGTGATATATGGTTTGTAAAAATCCCGGTTCCTGTAAAAACAACTATTTTTTTTATAGCGCCATGAAGGAATGTCATGTCAATGAAAAGGGTTATGAAATACAAGTATTTTCCGCTTAATGTCTGTATTTGTCGGACTCATTCAGGTATTGTTTGCACACAGTTTTCTCTGTTTCACAGAACGTTGACCAAAATAGACGTTACCATAGTCACATAGTCTTGTTATGCTACTGTAATGTAAATATAAAGGTCTTTTCAAAAGAAAACTGTGTGCAAATAATACCTGAATGCGTCCGAGATACATACAAACACGAGTGGAATACTAATGCCAATGCATTTTTGATGTATGGAAATGAACAATAATTATATAAAATACAGTAACGTTATGACGCTGTGTAGGTGAAAGCTGATACACTTAAGAGAATGGTATGATGGTCCTGATACTTTTGTTTGATGGAAGCAAAAAATGCATTGATAGACAGTATTACGAACAACACGGAAGATCAGACTCAACGAGTGAATGTGATCCAGTTATAGGTTAGAGAGACTATACAGATAGTGGAGGGAGAAACAAAGAAGTACTACTTACAGTAGGACAGGCACATACACTTATGAATACCATCTTACACAAAAAAAGTCTCAAAACACATCAACCCAGTTAGTTAGACCCAAATGTGAGCTAATGAGCAAGCGAGCCCACGACCGGTAAGGTCTTCCAGAGTTAAAAGGCCGATTTTTATTTCCTATAATGATTTAGTATAACTTTTAAGACCTTGGCTGTTAAAATGAATGGCCGTTGATCTGATGGACTTTAAACTGTGCATACCTGTAATATAAAACTTTTGTGTGATAGCATAAGTGTGCTCTGGGTGTTGAAAGTTTTAACTCTTTGTTATGATGACTATTCTCTACAGGGAGCAGCTGGAGATGATGGTGGTCCCGGACCTGCTGGGTCCACTGGAGGCAGAGGCCCAGCTGGAATTATGGGTCTACCTGGTCCAAAAGGATTCAATGTAAATATATTTAGTTCTGTAAAGAAGTTTTATAAATTCAGTGTTGTGTACTTTGGAATGATAATGACAGCTTTGACCAAGCCTTTGTTTTGAGAATCTTAGTCTCAATTACGCTGTTACAGTTTAAACTTTTTATCTCACCCACGTCTGTTTCATGGCTATTTTTGGCAAGAGGTGAGTTTGGAAATTTAACGAAGTTACAAAAAACTAGAAGGCAGTGACATTCATACCTGATGCTGACATAATGTGTGTTACTGAGCAGCCCTCATGATCATACAATCCCATTTACAATGTACATAAACTGTACATGTACAGTTTCTATTCTTTTGTGCAAATTTGAGAAATAGTCCATGACTGAAGATTGTTTCTGTGGAATGAAGTGCATGAAGTCCAGTCTGGGATGAATTACAGACAGGGGCTGTACATCATCAGGCGTTGCAAGTTCTGATTGTTCAAACTAGCACATCAGCATTGACGCCAGTGTTTCTGAATCTTGGTCCTGGCGCCCAACCGCTCTGTACAATTTAGTGCTTCTCCTGTTTAAACACACCCACTTTACTCAATAATGGGCTTGTTAATGAGCTCAGTAGTTGGATCAGGTGTGTTGGGAGCAGGAAAACACTAAAGCATGCAGAGCGGTGGGGCGCCAGGACCAGGGCTGAGAAACACTTGTTTAGGCCAACTAAAAGACTGACAGTGAGATTAACACATCGACGGAGCAATAACAATTAGCAGCGAGGTATCAGCAAAGTGAGCAGGGTCAAGTTCCACCAGCAAGGGGAGCTGCCAGCTGAGGAGAAAGCAAGGAAGGTGCCCCATGCTGTAGGATTAAAGTGACAATACATTTACATTTACAGCATTAGTGACTTACAATTGGTACAGTCTTACAATCCAAGCAATTGTGGGTTAAGGGTCTTGCTTAAGGACCCAACAGTGGCAGCTTGGCAGAGGAGGGATTTGAACCCTGAACCTTCTGGTACAGTACCTTAACCGCTAGGCTACCACAGTCCCACAGTGACACGTATCGCCCGGTCCATATCGGAAAACTTGGTGGCTTAATGGCGTAGAATTGAATCGCTAGCAAGATGTTTGTCATATTTCAAGAATGGCGAGGGCGAGAGCCGAGGTTGGCGGCTTTTTGAGGTAAACTGCTTGAGGGAAATTCGTCCTGCCATCACAGGTGGCAAGAGATGAGTTTGGCAAGATAAGTGGGGGCGAGATAACGAGGTTAAACTGTACAGTGTTTTGATGTTGGAACACCATTTGATTAAGATGCATTGTTTGTTGTGATATCCAGGGTGATCCTGGAAAAGCAGGAGAGGCTGGAACCCCAGGAGCTCCAGGACAAAGAGTGAGTACTCTCATGCTTCCTCATGAAATACAGAAACACTGCAGGTTAAACTCTATAGAAGTAATCAATACAGCATCATTAACTGAAAGTCTCACTCTCACAGGGGCCTAATGGGAAAGATGGAGAAGAAGGACCTTCAGGACCTGCCGGCCCACCTGTGAGTGTGTATGATGTGACAAAAGCTATCGATGTTTGCAGTTTACCAGTACATTGATTTGTATACACTGTGTGTGCAATTTCACATTCTCAGGGTCCAGCGGGAAAAAGAGGCGAGCAGGGTCCTCCCGGCTTGATAGGCTTTCAGGTAGAACAAATTGCTCAGCCTTTTTCGAGTAAGCAAACGAATATAAATAAAATGTGGTGGTATATTTCTTTCCCAGCTGATGAGTGAACCCTGTCCTTACATTAATAATTTCTTCTTAAGTAGCCAAGTCTGTGGATTACAGGTACTGTGTTACGATGGCCCGGCTTACGATATTTCGACTTTACAATGGGAATCCGAAAGAAACTGTACTCTGAATTTTGGATTTTTTTTTCGGAAGTATAAACAACGCGAAACAATGCACATTTCCTTGTGTAAAACGAATCTTTAGTTCCCTGCAATTAAAAGAAATAGCTAGAAACAGAGGTTTAAAATGGTAAAAAAAAGCTCTATTGTAGCTTCTCCATAACAATTTAAATTAATGTATACTTTTGCTGTATAAAAGATTTTAACTAACAGAATCTGTAGTTCCTTTCAATTAAAATAAGTTACTAGAAATAGAATTTGCTCTATTGCTCAAAATGCTCTATTGTAGCTATTTAGAATTTTCCCGGGCAAGCGATTTGTGTTACACAGTACTCTCCCACACTGATGAGGGAGGTAGGGAGTCACGTGGAAGCAGTGATGAGCACTGGGAAATGTAGTGAGGAAAAGCCGTGGTCGCACAGTAATTGTTTTGTTTTTCCCTTTCAATACATTGCTCAATATATTGCATGAGATATTCAACACTATTATAAAATAAGCTTTATGTTAATGATTTTGCCCAACAGTAGTTTAATATAAATGTTTGAATCATGTTTAAGGGTATGATCCTCTAGTGCTTGATTCAGGACGCTGCCCACGTGACGTAGGGAGCTAAGTTGCAGGAGTGATGAGCGCTGGGAAATGTAGTGAGGAAAAGTTGAGGCCACGATCGTGTACAGTATTATATGTGTAAGGATAGCTTCGCTCTGATACTTACATTATATATTCAACTCCTCGATTTATGATAAACTCAACGTATGATGGATTTATCGGAACGTATCCCGATTGTAAATTAGGGGGTACTTGTAGTGGGAGAGCAAGAAGTGCTGGTGCCACAAAGATTAAGGGTTACCTCTGATGATAGTGTATGTAGAGTTTGGCATATTCTCTACCTGTTCACTTTGGTTTCCTTTAGAAAACTCTAGATTCCTTCTACCATCTGCTACACATGTTGGGGTCTTTTAATCATTGAAATATCTTCTGAGGGCAGTGTAAAGGATGATTGGTTCTCTGAGGCGACCAATCAGAACACAGAGAGGTTGTGGTTATCTGAGAGGTTGAGTGTATCTGAGGTTGAGTGTATCTGACCAATAGAGGTTGAGTGTATCTGACCTCACAGACCCAATCACGTTTAACACTGCTCTCAGAAGATATTTTAATAAATAAAAGTCCAACCTGCCCCCTCTGACCAGGATGAAGTTGTTACTGGAGATGAGTGAATGAATGCATAGCTAACAGATTGTGAAGATCATTCTATAGCATTGTTTGTAGATCTTCTCTGATGGTGGCTATCAAGCTTTGGGGATTTTCTCCTATGCTAGTTTATTTACTATACTGAGTTCTCAATTTAATTTTCCCAAAATTATCAATTTTACATTCAATAAAAGACAATCCTTTTATTTCTGAAGTGTAAGCAATGCAAAACAATGCAAATTTTCTGGTATAAGTTTTTCAACAAAAAACTTTAGCCCCCTGCATTAAACAAAATGACCAGAAACAGGTTTGAAATTGTAAACAAATGCTCCACTGTAGCTTCACCATATCTTAAATAGCCGAGTGAAAACATTCCTTTTTATTTATGAAGACAATTTAAAATTATGTGCACTTTTCTTGTTTTTAAAAAAATTAAACTGAAATAATCTTTAGTATTTAAAATAAATTAAAGGTACTAGAAATAAAAAATTGTAAACAAAATGCATCATGGTAGCTTCACCATATATTAAACAGCCAATGGCAAACATTCTTTTTTATTGCTGAAGAATAGCAAATTCAAAGTAATGTGTATTTTTCTTGTATAAAAAAATTAACGAAATTAGTAGTCTTACTGTGAATGGAATATGCATCTGATCCCCCTTGTGCCCCCTCTAGTGTTCAAAAAATGCAATTGCATTAAATAAAGCAATAGACAAGAATGGATAATACAGCTTGATGATGCATCGTCCAACTCAACCATGCACATCGTCCCATTTTTGCATTGCGATGCATAATGTCAAGATGCAAGGTTACATCCCTATTAATAAATTATATTCTCGTCTCCTGTTTAGGCAAAGCTAGTTTTGGGCTGCCACTGATTGCAAAACATTAGTGTGAATGGTATGGAATCAAAAGCAGTAGCCCTACATTAGTGACACAGCTGGATGTTTGTACATTCATAATACAAAATTCCAGTTGTACCATCCAAGTCAATAATGCGCTGGTCGCCAGACACAGTCTAACTTCTCAACTGTCTATCTAAAAAATATTGTAATTTATTGTAGCTGATTTTTCATAAAAATATTTTACCGATTTATCTGTTTTCTTCAGGGTTTACCTGGACCCTCAGGTCCACCTGGAGAGTCAGGAAAGCCAGGTGCCGAGGTGAGTGTAGATTTCCTCTTGTTTTCTTATTTGTTAGCTACATCATAATGGACAATATAGTTTGACTCTATGTTGGGGTTCCTTTCAGGGTCTCAATGGTGAAAAAGGCCCTGCTGGGCAGACTGGATTAAGAGTAAGCTTTTATTATACTATCTTTGTCAGAACATTGTATACACCCTATATATAGCCTTAGCAACACCTCTTGACGTATCCGATAGGGTGAGCGTGGAAGCCCAGGAGACAGAGGAGAACCAGGGCCTAATGGACTTCCAGGTTCCAAAGGCAGTCCTGGAGCTCCAGGTCCTGATGGACCCAAGGTCAGTCACTTAAGCCTCTATAACACAGAAACCTGTTAAATACCGGTAGTGTTCCAGCTTTCAATTATTTACACTGACAGCTGTCCCACAGTAAATACACTAACTGAGCATTTTATGAGGAACACCTATTCATTCATGAATTTATAAATCATGTGGCAGCAATGCAGTGCATAAAATCATGAAGATACAGGTCAAAGGCCTCAGGTAATGTTCACATCAACCATCAGAATGGGGAAATTTTGATCTCAGTGATTGTTGAGGCTGGTTTGTGTATTTCTGATCTCCTGGAATTTCCACACAGACCTAAAGAAAAACAAGTGAGCAGCAGTTCTGCAGACAGAAACACCTTGTTGATGAGAAAATAAAAAAAAAAACTGTACAACTGTGGTGAGGAGAAACATAAGATATCAGAATTCACAACACGTCAAACCTTGAGGTGGATGGGCTACAACAGCAGAAGACCACTTGGCGTTCCTCTTTTGTCAGCCAAGAACTGAATGCTGAACTTGCAGTGGGCACAGGCTCACCAAAACTGGACAGCTGCAAGTCTGGAAAAAAGTAGCTTGGTCCGAGTAATCTTGATTTTTGCTGAGGCACACAGATGGATCAAAATTTGAGTATTATTGCTGACCGTTTGCATCCCTTCATGGCTACAGTCTACCCATCTTCTAATGGCTACATTCATTATGATAATCCACCAAGGTACAAATCAAAAGTTGTCTCAAACTGCTTTCTTTAATATGCATTGAGTTCGGTGTTCTTCAGTGGCCTTTGCAGTCACTGGATCTAAATCCAATAGTGAAGAGGAATGTGGTAGAGGAGGAAATTTGCAGCATGAATGTGCACTTGAAAAATCTTATGGAACTGCATGATGCAATCATGTGACCATGGGACAGAAACGTCTTGTGGAATCCATGCCACAAAGTATGGAGGTTATTTTGAGAGCAAAGAAAGGTCTAGTTTAGTGTCCCTGATAAAATCCTCAGTGAGTGTGCAAACAAAGACTGAATTATCTTTTATGAAAGTTTGATTTTGTTTGTGTCTTTTAGGGTAGTTCAGGACCATCAGGGAAATTGGGAGAGCCAGGGCCTCCTGGACTGCAGGGAATGCCTGGAGAGAGAGGAACCTCAGGCCCTGCTGGGCCTAAAGGAGAACGGGTAAGTGTGATTTAGTATTTTAGTTTGAGCTTAAAAATAAGTACACTAAATGCACTGTGGCAGTTTGCAAAACACTGCCGAGAGGTTTGAGTCCCAGCCAGCAGGGCCTTCTGGCCAGGTTGGGCCGTGATTGAGGGAAGGAAGGAGAGATGGGGGATCATCCCTGGCACTCTAACAGTGATCACTTTCACTACATTTAACTTGAATTAATAGGGGAGGACTCCTGGCAAAAACACAGACAAGTGAATAGTACAGATAAATTAAGTCTAGTCAAGTCATGTCAGATTTATTTCTATAGTGCTTTTTGCAGTGGAGCAAAGCAGCTTTACAATTGTAGATCATCTTGTAATATCTAAGGGCAATCCCAAAATGAGCAAGCCTAGGGCCAAAGTGGCAAGGAAAAACTCCCTAAACATTATAAGGAAGAAACCTTGGGAGGACCAAGCCTCAAAAAGGGACCCAACCTCCTTGGGCGGCTTAAATAATGGAAAATAGGATAAGCTAGAACAAAATATGTTTTAATATATGGCCATTCAGTAACCACTTAAAAAACCGCAAGACTGTTCATCAAAAGTCACCATGTCTGATTTTTTTCAGGGTGCAACAGGTAATGCAGGAGCTGAGGGAGCTGCTGGTGCTGATGGTGCTCGGGTGAGGAATGGAAATAGAAAGTCATGCAAATGTGTAATCGTGATTACTGACAATTTAATGTTATGAGCACTATTTCTGTTTTTGTAGGGCCTTTCTGGACCAGTTGGACCTACTGGGCCGGCTGGGCCGCATGGAGAAAAGGCAAAATAACTTATTTGATACAATGTATAGGTTATATGGCTATACTTCTGCAGCACTGCCATGTATGTCCCATATGGTATAGTTTTCTTTTTAAATTAAAGTCTTATGGGCTGATTTTAGGGAGAGGCAGGTCCCAGAGGGCCTTCAGGACCACCAGGTTCCAGATCAGCAGCTGTGAGTGTGTCTACTAAGGACAGAACCTTTTACTTGTTAGACCATAATAAGGTTAAACAGTGAGCTGGTTGTATGACCAACCTTTTTTACCCCCGCCCCCCCAATATTTTAGGGTTCTCCTGGACAGCCTGGTCCTCCTGGTCAGCCTGGTTTTGCTGGTCCTCATGTGAGTAAACTCAGTCTTCATTTTGACAACTATATTTCCTTCCTGGTACAAATGTGCCAACTGCTGTGCTACCTTTATTCATTTACTAAGTATATGTACTGTTCTTTCTTTTTAAGGGCCCTGATGGTCAACCTGGTCCTAAAGGTGAAGCAGGAGAGCCAGGTGCAAAGGGTGAGGGAGGAGCCCCAGGGCCACAAGGAATGTCAGGAAAATCTGGACCTCAGGTTAGATGCTTTGAGGATGGCATAACATCACTAATGAGGGATCATGGTTTGAGTTCTAGATCTTCTTGTGTTGATAGTACAGCATACTCTTTAAGTGGGTGCACCAGTGTTGCCAGGTCAGTGATTTTGGGTTATGTAATGAGCTGCTGCTGCAGCTGGTTCATTTTTCTGCGTTTTTGTGTTTGGGGTTGATCATTTTGCCTACATTAGACTCACCGAACATATGTTCAGTTATACTCTGTATATATTGTTAAATAGATCTGGCCCCACACATCCGCCCACCCAACGAAA
This sequence comes from Ancistrus triradiatus, assembly GCA_025084515.1. Classification (NCBI taxonomy): domain Eukaryota; kingdom Metazoa; phylum Chordata; class Actinopteri; order Siluriformes; family Loricariidae; genus Ancistrus; species Ancistrus triradiatus. The sequence continues at coordinate 66,256 of JAJAGP010001118.1, forward strand.
ACTGACAAATCACTGTTATAGCCATGTTTTTGACTATTCAGTTTCTTGTAACTTTGTTGTTGGCCATCAAAAATGCAGTGCTTGGAAATATTTGCAAAACATAATTAAACATAGCTGCTGAAATAATAGTTGAGTTAAGGCTGTACCTCAGTCGACTTCCTGCTCCGGAGTTATGGTGGAATTAAGGTTCTACCTCAAACGACTTTCCATACAACAAGGCGACGTGTGAAGAGAGCTGACAAGGAAGAGAACAGACATTCTTAATCCATAGGGTTTAATCATGTCGGCCCACGCTTTGCAGCTATAACAGCTTCGACTCATCTGGGAAGACTTTCCACAAGGTTTAGGTGTGTGTTTATTTTAATTTTTGACTATTCTTCCAGAAGCGCATTTGTGCAGTCAGACACTGATGTTGGATGAGAAGACCTGGCTCGCAGTCTCCGTTCTAATTCATCCCAAAGGTGTTCTATTGGGTTGAGGTGCAGGCCAGTCAAGTTCTTCCACACCAAACTCTCTCATCCCTGTCTTTATGGGCCATGTTGAAGCAAGAAGGGGTCATCTCCGAACTGTTCCTACAAAGTTGGGAGAAAGAAATTGTCCAAAATCTTTTGGTATGCTGAAGCATTTACAGTTCCTTTCACTGGAACTAAGGGATTGAGCCCAACTCCTGAAAAACAACCCCACACCATAATCCCCCCTCCACCAAACTTTACACTTGGCACAATGCAGTTAGACAAGTACTGTTCTCCTGACAACTGCAAAACCTAGATTTGTCCATTAGAATGCCAGATGGAGAAGTGTGATTCGTCACTCCAGAGTCCAGTTACAGCATACTTTACACCACTGCATCCGCAGCTTTGCATTGCATTTGGTGATGTACGGCTTGGATGCAGCTGCTCGCCCATGGAAACTCATCCCATGAAGCTCTCTATGCACTGTTCTTGAGGTAATCGGAAGGCCACATGAAGTTTGGAGGTCTGTTACAATTGGCTCTGCAGAATGTTGGCAATCTCTGCGCACTATGCGCCTCACTATCCGCTGTCCTCGCACTGCCATTTTACGTGGCTGAGTTGTTGTCCTTCCCAATCGCATCCATTTTGTTATAATACCACTGACAGTTGACTGTGGAATATTTAGTAGCGAGGAAATTTCACGACTGGCCTTGTTGCAAGTTAAATTCTATTGATTTGGATGGGTGAGTGAATACTTTTGGCAATATAGTGTATATTAACAGCACAGTAACCTGCTATGGAAAGAGAAAAGGGTCAGAGAGGAGCCATGTAGGATGATGTTGCTAACAGCCTATTCCCAGCACACATAATCCTGACACACTGTGGTACACAAACAAGGTCTATCTACTTTTAGTATGTTAGATAAATGTATTTAAAACTGTTTAATGTATGTTCTTCAATTTATCAGTGCTTTTGATCATATTACTTTAATAAATATGTTATTTTAAAACATTGTATGGGATATGAATTGTGTCATATCTTGGATGTAAGTGCTACTTAAATAAGGCAGTCATGGTACTAATGGACTTATAATAAAGTTTGTTATACATGTATATGACCTTAAGTTTCATGTTTATTTTGTAGGGAGGAGCAGGTGTAAATGGACTGAAAGGAGCCAGAGGAAGTCAGGGGCCTGTTGTAAGTCTCACAATAAAGGTTTCTGAGGATAAGTTTAGAAATGCCATTGTTGTAGACACAGACTACACTGTTTCTCTTTGTTCTTAGGGTGCCAGTGGTTTCCCAGGATCTCCTGGAGGAGTAGGAGTACCAGGCTCTGTTGTAAGTGTTTCTCAAGTTTTTCATTATATTAATATTATCACAATGAAAGCATACTCCCAAATGTTATTTGTACTACAACTAATACTCTATCACATTTTACCAGGGTCCAGTTGGAGAGCCTGGTCCACAGGGTCTGCCAGGAAAGAAGGGTGAACCCGGATTGGCAGGAGAACCAGGTGTCCTGGGGCGTCCAGGAGAAAGGGGACACGTAGGACCTGCTGGAAGCCCTGGAGAAAAAGCTGATTCTGGAGAAGATGGACCACCGGTAAACAGAAAGGATGATATTGATTTTGACCTAGACAAAAATGTTGATTACTGTTCGCTTAAATGGTATTCAGAGCTGCAAGAGTTACTTATGTAATGTATTACATCTTCCAAATTTTGGAAAATGGAACATGATGGAACTGCATAGAGCTGCTTTAAAGTAAACTTTTTCAGGAGTCACATTCTGGCTTCCCATACTCAAATTAGCAATAAACAAATCAGTTAGAACGTATGGGTGAGATGAGTTAATGTGGCATTCAACATCTTTTCACCAGATCATTACCCTGCAATGTATAAAGCAGGCAAGATGAAGCATGATTGGCTCTGATTTCCTTCCAGTATATCATGATTAGGTGTCAGTGACAACCTTGGCTCTTGCTGTTCATTGCATTATTTTATGCTTTCAAAAAAATTTAGGATGCCGAACCACCATACCAGTTCGTTCCAGCTGAGTTTAGACCATGCTCACATTCATACTTACTCACTATAGCAAAAAAGACCATATCACTCAAGACCTATACTTCAATTGCCTTTAGTAAAAAAGTTTAACTTCCCAGGGTTGGAGTACAGTTTTATTACCCTGTTCATTTTGCCAGGGCCCTGATGGACCTCCAGGACCTTCGGGAACCCCTGGACAGAGAGGGCTGGTGGGTCTGCCTGGTATGAGAGGAGAGCGTGGAATGGTTGGCCTCCCTGGACCTGCTGTAAGTATAATCGTTACCAGACTGGACTGCCATCCAGTCTATCTCAGCTATTACACTCTGTCTGCCTTCCAAAAAAGTGGTTTCTTGGCTGCTGAGCTTCCAAAAAGACCATTCCTGATCAAGCTTCTTTGGACAGTATAAGGGTCAACTTGGTATCCTGATGAAGCTGCCACATACTGCTAACTGCAGAAGTGTAACTGGAAGTCACTCTAAATACTTCCACCTTAGCCTATACAAGCTGTTTTTCTTACTTTTTTCAGTTTTTTAATACTGCATATACATTTCCTGTATTTTGTGGTTGTATTCCAATAAAGAGACTGAGAAATACATTTGGTCAACATACCATTGCTAAAACCATGGTATATGTAATCTAATTGTGGCCTGATTTTTTTTTTGTACATTACTTTATAATGGTACAAAACTAGATTAATCTCAGGTCACAAGTTAGACTTACATTTAATATTTAAGTTAATATTTAGGGTATGCCTACTAATGTAATTTTGTATTTTTGTACCTATTTTAGTAGAAGTTGATTTAATAACAAACAGGAAAATAATGTGGAATTTATTTGCTTCAACACTTCTTGGAGCATATATTTGAACATCTATCTGTGACTCTTATTTCAGGGTCTACCTGGAAAGCAAGGCACCAAAGGTCCCCAGGGCGTTAAAGGTGGCGTAGGGCCAGTTGGACCACCTGGACCACTTGGTGATAAAGGACCTGCTGGCCAAGAGGTTTGGCTTCTCAAGACAGTCCATTCAATTATATCATTTGAAATGACAAATGTATTTACGCTGTGATTGGTTTTGCTGTGCTTTCAAAGGGTGCTGCAGGATCAGAAGGAGGTCCTGGTACTGATGGTGGCCCTGGAGTCAAAGTAAGCAATAAAACCACAATCTAATAAAACTAAATTATATTACTGTATGAAAAAGAAGCAAAGGAAACACTGAATTACAGAGAGAAGTATAATTTGCTGAATGTGTTTTTGTTTTCAGGGAGACAAAGGAGACCAAGGTGCTGAAGGTCTGGCAGGGTCCCAGGGCATTCCAGGCACACCTGGACCTGTAGGAGCTCCTGGAGGTCCGGGATTGAGAGGGGAAAAAGTAGGTTGCCTGAGCTGAGCAATATCTCTTAACTTTTCCTTTTCCCAGCATTTCTTATTGTATTTTTTAGAATTTATGAAGTTACATAAATCATCCTTCTTTATCTGTACACACTTTAATCAACTAAATTCATCAAATAATATTTACTTTAGCAATTTCACCAAGTCCAAATATTTCCGATGGTGCAACTGCAGATAAAGTTAGTAAGCTACAACACCAGCCTCACTCTGCAATAGTCTACTTTACTAGCAGAGACTCATATCTTAGTGTCAGCGGTGCCTTTGACCTGGCCGGGGGATTCACAGATACAACTGGCTGTTTCTGAGGGAGGGAAGGCTGGAACAAGCGATTATCTATCTGTTGCTGTACCATTAAAGGTAACCACAAATATGGCAAAAAGGCTCCTCTGTGTGGATTTGCTCTTGTCATAAAAGTCCAGCTCCTGAAAAGAAGTGGTCAGTGACTGAGTTGTACAATGGCACCCTTCCTTCCTGCCTCAGCAGAGGTGACTGGGGAACTGGGCAGACCAAATTTTGGGGAAAAGGGGAAATAATTCAAATAAAACCCCAATAAATATAATACAAAACTAATCAGATTTGGACACACCTGATTAAATGTGATAGTGTTTTACAGTATGAACCTTAAATTTGTTATTTTTAAAAAATAAAGGATTATAAATAATGTTTGCAAAATAATGTTTGCATAATTAACCCAGAAAGCCGTGTAATAATGAAGTGTTTATAGTTTTTTTTTCAGTTGTTTTGTATTTTTGATGTCTCTACTATTATACATAATATAAAACAGATATAAAAAATGTGTGTAGATGTGTCCGAACTGCCAGTGTAAAAACTGTAAACTGGTTGTTATTATTATTATTATTATTTTATCCCCAACACCTTAAAAAAATGTGACATTTCAAATAGGACTACAAAACTGTCCCGCTGAGGACATGAGATCCCTGTTTAAATAATGTTGATATGCATATTATGTACATCATTTTATTCAATTTTTTATCTATCTATATATCTATATATATATATATATATATATATATATATATATATGTATATATATATATATACACAGTATTGTCTTGTATGCTATAGTTTTATATTATCTATTTTATTATACTCTTTATAATATTGTATTCTCTTTCATTTATCAGTCTATATATTAATATATTTTCTTTAAATATGTTCTGTCTTTTAATTTATTTATTTTTTATTTACTTTTAGCTTCTGTTTTTTGAAATGATTACTTTAAACTTATTAATTAGGTACTTTAGATTCATTCTTACATATATGCCCAAAGTGGTTGGGTCCCTTTTTGAGTCTTGGTTTCTTTTTTATAACGTTTAGGGAGATTTTCCAAGGCTTGCTCAATTAGGACTTGGACCTTCTTATTTGTAAATCTGCTTTGAAACAAAAAGTTATATAGAAATAAATTTGACTTTGACATAATTCCAATCCCTTAACATCTTTTTTCTTAACTCTGCATCCCAGGCAAAAAGACAACTTATATCGATGTAAACTATAGGTTGGTTATTGGTTAATTGGGTAAAAGCATATATAATGAATGAGTATTTGGTCTTTTCAAAGTAATTTTGTGTTAAAACATAAACAAATATATAGAATATTATAAAACAATCCCCAAAGACTAGTCAATACAGTAGTAGTAAAAACTGTATATTCGATTTCACCATCTGGCATAAAACTGAGTCTTATTGCCAATGGAAATGTATTAACATATTAATATAATTTTTTTTATTACAGGGTGGAAGTGGTCCTCCAGGCCCGGCTGGTCAGGCTGGTATCAGAGGCAAACAGGTGCCATATACATGTTAACACTAGACACACCGATCAGCCCTAAGCACTGACAGATGAAGTGAATAACATTGACATAGTAACTGTGGTAGCCTAGAGGGTAAGGTATTGGACTATGGACCAGAAGGTCCAGGGTTCAAATCCCACCTCTGCTCTATTGGGTCCTTGAGCAAGGCCCTTAACCGACAATTGCTTGGATTGTAAGACTGTACCAATTGTAAGTCGCTCTGGATAAGGGCATCTGCTAAATGCTGTGAATGTAGTGCCCTGGGAAAAATTGGGTCCTGCTATTTCTGTGGAGGCTACCCTGACACGAATCACGCAATATTTGTTTAGGAATGGTTTGAGGAGCAAGCCAAAGAGTTCAGTGTTGATCCCAATCCGATCAAGCATTTGTAGGATGTGTTGGACAAACAATCCATAGAGGCCTCAGATATCATGCCAGATACCACAGGACACCTTCAGAGGTCTTTTGGAACCCATGCCTCAATGGTGTCAGAGCCATATAGGCACAATACATAACGATAGCCAGGTGATTTCAGTGTTATGGCTGATCGGTATATACCAGTCATATAAACACTGTGAAGTTTGGTACCAGGATTCTAAGACGTTCACTTATAAGGTTGGCTTTGACCTCAGGGACCTCAAGGACCACAGGGAGACAAAGGAGAGAAAGGACTGGCTGGCGAGAGGGGTCAGAAGGGTCACCGTGGATTTACAGGCCTGCAAGGTCTTCAAGGAACAGCTGTGAGTATCAGATCATCATGCAATACACAAACTCTTATAGCATAATCTCAGTCATAACAGACAACGTTGACATGCCTACCATGTCCTCTGAAACAGGGGCCTACAGGAGATGCAGGTGATAGAGGAATCATCGGACCAAGTGGGCAAAGAGTAAGTTCTTTCTGGGTACTTCTCAAATGCATGAACATACTACAAGGCTATTATTTGCCACATGGGCACTATGGTAAGAAGTACAGGTAAGCACTGTTTAACGACCATACGATCAATGTCCGAGTTCTTAACAGTTATAACAAATTACAAGTATTAAATAGGAAAAAATGGAAAAAAGGAAGAGTATGGCCAGAGGACGTGGGCCCACTCTGCGATCAGTCAGTTTGTATTAGCATTTCTGGCTCCTTGGTTTTTCCATCCAGGCTCCTAGGTCTTTGTTGTCTCTCTGTTGGCCTTGTCATTCCTCCTTCCATCGATCTGTGATAAAATAAACATATTAATTCTAATAACAAATCTTATGTGAGGGTTCTGTTCTAAATACTGAATCAAGCATTTCTGAAAAAATCTGTAAAGTAGATTTGACTTAAGAGTCTATACTTCTGGGCAAAAAATGGGCCAAACAAAAAAATCTAAAATCAGTGTTGTTTGTACTGGTGGTTTGAAACAGTTGCCGAGGTAGTTGAATAATATTTTCCAGTTTGTGTGTTTAATGTCAAGTCAGATTTATTTCTATAGCACTTTTTTTTACAATGGAGCATTGTCTCAGAGCAGCTTTACAGTTTTAGATTATCTAATATCTAAGGCCAATCCCAAATTGAGTAAGGCAGGGGGGACAGTGGCAAGGAAGAACTCCCTAAACATTATAAGGAAGAAACCATGGGAGGACCAAAACTCAAAAAGGGACCCATCTTCCTTGGGTGGCTTAATGTGAGATCAGCCAAAACATAAACCTGGTAGACTGTGGCAGATTACCAACCAGCAACTAATCATTCAAGGAGAGAAAAATAAAGACAAAATGTATTTTGTCCCCCCCAATAACTCACTGCAGCAATAAGCAAAATGTGGCACAGGTCAGGTTCTTGCTCATTTTCCGAAAAATGATTTGGTCTATTTTTGCCCAGGAATGTATACATCTCTGGAAAACATAGTATACTGCAAAATGATCATTTTCTCTGCTTTTTCTATTTGTAGGTAGTGTATTTGTTTGAGTGAAATGGAACATTTTTATTTTGTTCTATAATTGCTGACAAATTCTAAATACAATGGTGCTTCAATGTTTGTGAATCCTTTAGAATTTTATATATTTCTGCATAAATATGACCTAAAACATCATCAGATTTTCACACAAGTCTTAAAAGTAGATAAACAAATGAGACGAAAATTACTATACTTGGTCATTTATTTATTGAGGAAAATGATCCAACATTACATATTAGTGAGTGGCAAAAGTATGTGAACCTTTGCTTTCAGTATCTGCTGTGACCCCCCCCTGTGCAACAATAACTGTAGCTAAACGTTTCCTGTAACTGCTGATCAGTCCTGCACACCGGCTAGGAGGATTTTAACCCATTCCTCCCTACAGACAGCTTCAACTATGGGGTGTTGGTGGGTTTTCCTCCATTACGGCTACTTGCGGGTCCTTCCACACCTTTCATTGGATTTTAAGGTCAGGACTTTGACTGGCCATTCCAAAATATTAACTTATTTTTCTTAACCATTCTTTGGTCTAGAACAGCTTGTGTGCTTACGGTCATTGTTCTTGCTGCATTGACCCACCTGCTCTTGAGTTCAGTTCATGGACAGATGTCAGATTTTCATTTAGAATTCTCTGATATAATTCAGAATCCATTGTTCCATCAATGATGGAAGCCGTCTGGCCAGATGAGCAAAAAGGCCCAAACTCTATGATTACTACCACCACCAGTTTCACAGATTGGGATAAGGTTCTTATGATGGAATTCAGTGTTTTCACTTTCTACAAACATAATACCTTTCTTTTAAACCAAAAAAAGTTCTATTTTTGGTTTCATCCTTCCACAAAACATTCTTCCCAATAGCTTCTTCTGGCTTGTCCACTTGATGTTAGCAAACTGCAGACGAGCAGCAGGTTATTTTTATAAGCAGTGGCTTTCTCCTTGCAACCTGCCATGACCCCCATTGTGTTCAGTGTTCTTCTGGGGTTGGACTCTGAACCATTAACATTTAGCCAATGTAGAGAGAGGCCTTCAATTGCTCATAAGTTACCTGGGGTCCTTTGTGATCTCGGCCAATATTACACGCTTTGCTCTTGGAGTGATCTTGTTGGTCGACCAATCCTGGGGAGGTAATATGGTTCTGGAATTCCTCATTTACAACAATCTGTCTGGGACTGTGGATTTGGTGGAGTCCAAACCTCTTAATTTTTTTCACCTTCAAATTAACTGCTAATCCTAGAGGTTCACATACTTTTGCCACTCACTAATATGTAATATTGGATCATTTTCCTAAATAAATAAATGACCAAGTATAATATTTTTGTCTCATTTGTTTGACTGGGTTCTCTTTACCTACTTTTATGACTGATGTGAAAATCTGATGTTTAAGGTCATATTTATGCAGATATATAAAAAATTATAAAGGGTTTACAATCTTTCAAGCACCACTGTAAATATATTTATTTGCAGCAAAGACAGGAGCACTTATTCACTATAAATAACAACTGGTCAAAATAATGAAGAATATGCAGTTTTCAGACCTTGATAATTCATAATACAAATAATAATACAGACAAAGACAACTTTCTTTTCATTTTTAACAAAACTGTTTTAACTTCCAATCACAGCTTTCATGTGCCTTATACTTTTCCTCAATTAATAAGATTTGGTTCAGGTGATCACCTAATCAGTAGCTAATTAAGTAGCACAAAATGTGTCTGTGATGGATTTCAATGGATACTGTATTAGAATTACTGCCACATTCACCATATACGTTGATTTTAAGAAAATCTGGAGTGGTCTCAATGTTTTTCAGAGCTGCCTATGTATTGTAAATGTCATGTTGTGCATAAATGTGCAATGACTGAAGCCATTACATTTGGCTGATGCTTTTTAGGATTTAACCTCACAACCTTCCAAGTGATAATCCAGCACCTTAACCACCACCAGCAGCTTCCACTGTACACATTCTTGTTTCATTATGGATTGGGAAAAGTATGACAAATAGTAAATGCTCTAAGTAACACAGCACTTCATTCATTAGGGACCTCAAGGACCTGTTGGACCTCCTGGTAAAGAAGGTGAAACAGGTTCTCCTGGACCAATGGGGTCACCTGGATCTCGGGGCAGTCCTGGGGATTTAGGACCAGAGGTGAGGAATTTGGTTAATCCCATACTTTGAGGGGGAAAAACTCATGCCTCATGACTTTGCTCAAGAAACAGACACTTCATACATGAGTTTACGTTGTATCTCTTCACTTAAGCTTTATTTCTGTCTTATATTAAGGGCCCTCAAGGAGAACCTGGCCCTCCAGGCCCACCTGGTCCCCCTGGACCTCCCACCGCTGCTGACGAAGACTATAACATAGACCCTTTTGAGCCTGAGACTCCAGCCCCTTATCTTCCAGAGGACAACAAGGATGAGGCCATACCTGTTGGTGCTAGTGTCGTTCAAACTGATACCAGTGTCCATGTCTCACTGAAGGCTCTGGGTGGCCAGCTGGATACCATGAAGAGCCCCGACGGCAGCCCTGAGCACCCGGCACGCTCCTGCCAGGACATAAAGCAGTGCTATCCACTGAAGAAGAGTGGTGAGAAACAGTGCAATGGTGTTCAAATAGTGTCAGATACAGTCATACTGAGGCAATTTCAGATTGATCAATTAACCAACACATCCTTGGAAGGTAACCCACATGAACACGGGGAGGTCATGAAGCACAGGCTTTGCACAGGCTTGATCAAACCAGGAATCTCTGGAACTGTGTGGCCACCGTGCTGCCCCCTGAAATTTGTGAACCTATAATGGGGCAGGAAGCTATAATACACAGGAAGCTATAATACACAGGAAGCGTAACCCAACTCTCGCTGCCAAGAAGCTGTATGCGAGTGTTTGTTGGTCATACACCTATACCTTTTAGTGCTTGGGAACCATAATTGGGCTTTATGTGCATTTGGGAGATTGAAAGCTGCTTTGAACCACAACTGCAACCTCGGCAGATGTGGGGATACAAACCATGGTAACCAAGTTCTGTGGACAAACCAAATTTATTTATATAGTGCTTTTTACAACGGAGCATTGTCTCAAAGCAGCTTTACAAAAATCTAGGCCCAAAGACCTAATTGAGCAAGCCTAGGATGACAGAGGCAAGGAAAAACTCCCTAAAATGTTATAAGGAAGAAACCTTGGGAGGTCCAAGACTCAAAAGGGATCCCACCTCCTTGGGCAGCCTAGATGATATACGTAAGAATTAATCTAAGTTACGTAATTAATGAGTTTATAGTTTAAATAAACAGAAACTAAATATAAAAATTAAAAGAAGGAACTTAAATATAATAAAAAATATATAATAATATACACTGTAATAAATTAAATGTAATACATTATTGTGAAGAATATAATAAAATAAAGAATATAAAACTAAAGAATATAAGACAATCCGCCACTGACCACCTATGGTATGCAGTAGTGTTTTGTAGATACGTCAGACTAAAAAAATGTTTGAGTTACAGTCGTATGAAAAAGTTTGGGCACCCCTGATAATTTTCATGACTTTAGTTTATAAATCATTGGTTGTTCAGATCAGCAACTTGAGTTAAATATATCATATAGCAGATGAACACAGTGATATTTGAGAAGTGAAATGAAGTTTATAGGATTTCAAGAAAGTGTCAGTATTATGTTCAAACAAAATTAGGCAGGTGCCTAAATTTGGGCCGCCCCAACAGAAATTACATCAATATTTAGTAGATCCTCATTTTGTAGAAATAACAGCCGCTAACGCTTCCTAACAGCTTCCAGTCTGGAATTCTGGTTGAAGTGCTTTGGACCATTCTTCTTCTTCTTAGAACATCTCCCGTTCAGTCGGTTGATGGTTTCCGAGCATGGACAAGCACCACATTTTCAGTAGATTATGTCTGTGGACTGAGATGGCCATTCCAGAACGTTGTACTGGTTCCTCTGCATGAATGCCTTGGTAGATTTTGAGCAGGGTTTGGGGTCGTTGGCCTCGGTGCAAGTTCAACTTTGTCACTGATTCTTGAACATTGTTCTCAAGAGTCTGCTGATATTAACTGGAATCCATGCGACCCTCAAGATTGCCTGTACCTGCACTGGCCACACAGCCCCACAGCATGATGGAACCACCACCAAATTTTACTGTGGGTAGCAAGTGTTTGTCTTGGGAATGCTGTGTTCTTTTTCCACCATGCATATCGCTTATTGTTATGTCCAAATAACTCCATTTTAGTTTCATCAGTACACTGCACTTTATTCCAAAATGAAGCTGGATTGTCCAAATGTGCTGTAGCACACCTCAAGTGACTCTGTTTGTGGCGTGTCTGCAGAAAAGGCTTCTTCTGCATTACTCTCCCATACAGCCTCTCCTTGTGCAAACTGCTCTGAATAGTTGAACGATGCACAGTGACACCATCTGCAGCAAGATGAGGTTGTAGGTGTTTGGACCTGGTCTGTGGCTTGACTATGACTGTTCTCACCATCCTTTGCATCTGCCTATCTGAGATTTTTCTTGGTCTGCCACTTCGGGAGTTCCTTAACTAGAACTGTGCCTGTGGTCTTCCATTGCCTCACTGTTCCTCACAGTGGAAACTGACAGCTGAAATCTCTGAGATAGCTTTTTGTATCCTTCCCCTGAACCATGATGTTGAATAACCTTTGTTTTCAGGCCATTTGAGAGTTGTTTTGAGGCTCCAATTTTGCCACTTTTCAGAGAAGATAAAAAGAGGAGAAAAACTTCCAATTGGCCACTTACACTTTCTCATAGTTGGATTCCTTTGTGTATGTAGAGCAAGGGTCAATGAGCTTACAAAACATATTTTGTGTTCCAATAATTAAGTGCTCTTCAAATGACAAGGGTGCCAAATTTATGCACCTGCCTAATTTTGTTTGAATAATTACTGCACACTTTCTGTAAACCTATAAACTTAATTTCACTTCTCAAATATCACGGTGTTCATCTGCTATATGATATATTTACCTGAAATTGCTGAGCTGGACAACCAATGATTTATAAAGAAAAATCATGAAAATTATCAGGGGTGCCCAAACTTTTTCATACAACTGTATGTTTAGTTCCAGAACTCTCGTTCCACTCTACAGAACTGTCCAGGGGTGCTCCACATTACAGATGGAACAACGAAACAATACTAGCAACAACACAATAAAAGAAAAGAAAAAAATACTTTTCGTTTGGCAAATTTGAGATTAATATTACAACAAAATGAACATGAACAAAATCTGGTAACACTGGTATTCAGTGTGGTCAAAGTGTTTAAGGTTTTACCCTGCTGTCAGTTTAATGCATCAGGTTCCCATGTCCAGATGTCTAATAGAGCATTACTGCAGGGTACTGTGTAGTGTTGATACAAAGCTAGTTTGTCAGCGGTCTGTTCACATAAACAGAATAGGGCCGTTAGCGCTGTCTTTCAAGTGAATTCAGCTGTCATATGAAAAAGCATGAGCAGCAGTCTAAAAAGAGATGGCTGACTTCACAAGTTCTTTGTGAGATAGAGGACAACTGAAAGACCCCCCCCCCCCCAAAAAAAACATGTACTTTTATATTAAATACAAACATTTACATAGTGGGATAACAAACATCTTGGGGCCACTAGTAAAAATGCTTCTACAGTGGTACCTCAGTTCTCAACGTTAACTTGTTCCAGAACTTGTCAAGAACTGAAATTTCTCATAAGAAATAATGTAAATTGAATTAATCCATTTCAGACCCCCAGAAAATCCACCCTGTGTAAAGCTATGATTTAGGAATGATTTATGATGGGGATATCTTATGACAAATCCATCACAAGTTAAATATATCATAAACTGAGAAGTTTAGCAAGTGTTTGGTAGAGCGCTCTATATTGCATCATAGTGGAGCCTGTGATAAGTAATGATAAGTAAGTTTTAAAAGACTTTCAAAAATCATTAACCCAAGTGTTGAAAAATCTCCTGTAATTTAGTGTGTAATGGATTGAAATTGAAAAGTAAAAGCAAAACACTTACTCTATTGGTGAAGTCAGGGCTCTAGCATAGCTGCTAAGCTAACTGCAGCCTGGGTTCTGGAGCAATAAGTTCAGTTTTGCTTTTGGTTGGCTCTTATAAACTAACCTTTTTAGGACCCATGGTGACTTATTTGCACTGAGAGTACAGTACTTTAGATGTAAAAATTAAGAAAAACACTATAAATTTCACTGGGCTATTGTGAACCTGGCTCACTGTATCATTGTGTACAGAATCGTGAGTCATGATTCATGAGTCTAGTTTTGGTTGAACCAAGTCACGCTGCTCGACTCGTACAGGTTTGCTTCGAATACTGAGCAAATGAAGAGTGCCAAGACAAACTTTTCTAGTCAAAATGCATTAGGAACCATTTTTGTATTACTTTCATTACAAATCATATAATCAGCTTAACAATTTGAGTGAAGTTAAATATTTGAAAATAACTTAAAAAAATCATTTCATACCATTTGGTATGTTCCCCATTTTGCTGTAATGACAGCATGCACTCGAGCTAGCATGGGCTCCAGAAGTTTGTACAAAATCTCTTGATTCATGTTATCCCAGCATAATTTCAAAATATTCCAAAGAGCATCTCATGGCTTTCTCCATCTGAGCCTGTCCTGGAATTCACAGCATTGTACCCTGAACAGTGCGTTAGTCTGGGGAAGCCCCAGATCCTCCCTCAGCTGCAGTTAACCATTTCTGCAAGACTGGGCTGGAGTGGTTGGCTAGTGTATTCGACTGGTGCACCACACAAATACATATTGATGTTACACATTCCTCTCTACACAATTCAACAACGATATTACGATGTTTGACACTATAAGTTGAATAAGTGTGAATACAGACTCATATCCAGCTCTTAATGCGTTGCAGGTCTGTACTGGTTGGACCCTAACGAGGGCACTCCAAAGGATGCCATTCAGGTGTACTGTAATATGGAAACCGGGGAGACATGCATATCTGCCAACCCAGACAGCTTCCCACGCAAAAACTGGTGGAGCTCACACTCTAGCACACCTAAACAAGTGTGGTTTGGAGCTGCCATGAACAAAGGAATGAAGGTCAGTGCATCATAGCGGATAATTAACGCTGCTAATTCATGTATTGTTAGGGCATCAGAAAATATTTTTTTATTTAATTTTATTGACCTCTGTCATGTTTGGCGATTGGATGGCTAACCGTTCTGTGCAGCTATACTTACATTATATAGAAAAAAGTCTGAAGACACCTAAAATATACACCAAAAACATGGGTTTGCTCCCCACATTTGCTGCAGCCTATGTTTTCTTAGGAGGGCTATCCACTAGGCTTTGGGACATAACTTTGAGGTCGGGTTCTGATGTTAGACAATAAGCCCTGGCTCAGTTTTGGTTTTCCAGTGCATTTTTAAGATGCCTGATGAAGTTGAGGGCACGGATATGTGGAAGTCAGCCAAGTTCTCAATCAAAGCTGGCAAACCAATTCTCTATGGACTATGTTTCATGACAACAGGGTAGAAAGTTGATGAACTGACTTGTTGGAAAATGAGGCACTGGGGTATTGAGTCTGACCAATTCTACTGCCGCTGTTTGTCTATGGAGAATCCAGAATGCATTTTTAATATTATATAGTGGGTCACATAGCTCAATAACTTGAAGTGATGTCCAAAAACTTTTGACTGTATAGTGTATATGTATTTTATAGACTGATTCCTTATCATGACACTTTTGGGCAACCTTCTACAGTTTACCTATGGAAGTAAAGAGGAATCCCCCAACACAGTGGCTGTACAGATGCGGTTCCTGCGCCTCCACTCTAAAGAAGCCGTGCAGACCATCACTTACCACTGCAGGAACAGCGTGGCCTACAGAGACGACAAGAACAACAACCTCAAGAAAGCTGCTGTGTTAAAGTCAGCAGATGGGACGGATATCAAGGCGTTTGGCAACAACCGGCTGAAGTACAAAGTCACTGAAGATGGATGCTCGGTATGTCAACAATCCTAAAGTTACAAAGTTCTTATCTAATAACGCCATGCCACTCATGTACAGTCAGCTTTTCTTGTTGTTTTAGCTTCCACAAAGCAAGTAGTGTCAAGAGATATTTATTAGCAGACACTGTTATCCACAGCGACTTACAACTAATACAGTTTTATGACTTACAATCCAAGCAACTGTGAATTAATGGCCCAACAGTGGCAGCCTAGCAGTACTGGGGACTGAAACCTGGACCTTTTGGTTTATAGTCCAGTACCTTAACAGCTGCTCCATGGCAGCCCCACTAAGCGATGAAAATGCTTATTGTAATTTTAGTCAAATACAGTATTTTTGGCATTTAATTTATTTTTGTGTCAGTCTTTGTTTCAGAAATACATATGTAGCTTTAATCTAGGTTTAGTTGACCGAAATGCATGACCTTTCAAGTTTTTTACCTTTTACTAGTGCAAATTGGTATGTCTGACTAAAATCATTCTCAGTCATTTTATTTCGTGATTGAAAAAGATTTATTATAGTTTATTCATTGTTGGAAAAGGGCATTTTTTTCCCCTTACATGCAGCATTTACTACTACAGGTTAGATTGCTATCATATTCGCAAAGTGATTCGAAAAGAGACAGTGTAAGATATAATGTTTAATAGCCTATTAAACCTTATATAATATTTTAGCACTGTTAATCACATTTTGGGTAAAAGGGCGGCACGGTGGCTCAGTGGGTAGCATTGCCACCTCACAGCAAGAAGATCCTGGGTTCAATCCCAGGGTGGAGCGGCCTGGGTCCTCCCCGTGTCCGCGTGGGTTTACTCCGGGTACTCTGGTTTCCTCCCACAGTCCAAAGACATGGATGTTAGGTTAATTGATTACACTAAATTGGCCTGGTTTGAGTGTGGTCTCTGGTGACAGATGGAGCGACGCATTGGCTGGAGTATTCTCCGTCCCATCGAATGGCAGTGGGCGGTCCCCTGCATAGTGGAGACAGGCGCCAGGAAAATGATGAATCACAATTTTGGGTGCTTGACCCTGAGAAGGACCCATAGTCGTGGTCTATGTCCAATATAGTCCAATACTCACTATTCCCTACAGCCTACATACTATATATAGAGCTATAAGGCCCTTAACCCACAACTGCTTGGATTGTAAGATTGTATCAATTGACTGCTAAATGACAATTTTAAATGTAAAAAATGCAATCATCAGAGAAGTCACAGTTAAATGCTTTGTTGCAGATAAGATAAAAATAATGTTATTGAATTATTAAAATGTAGTACATGCACTCAGCCACATTATCTACTCGTATGGCTGTGTTGTTATTTTAATGGGAAAAACTTTCTTTAGGGTCAAATAGGAGAAAGTGGAAAAAAGTGATTATAATTATAGGATAAACTTTTTTTTAAACGCTATTAAATATTTTAATTACCTGACAGCCCTATATTTTACATATCTTTACAAAGGGTGGCAATAATTCTGGAGATTTAAGTTAATTCAATTCCAGTGTAATTACTCAACATTATACAGCAGTGATAGGCCGATTAATACCATTTTGAGATACTTGGCCCAAATATCTATCCTCACGAGGCCAATATTCAAAACTAGTAGAGAAAATGCAGTTTTCCTGCATTACAACTTGCAGCTTATAAACTGGGACTACTGAGTGACTAAAAACAAAGAGATGCTGAGAGAACATTCAGTGAGGGTGGTGCCATTTACAATAAGATTCAAACTTTGTTTCCAGCATTACTACCATGTGCACTACTCTAACGTTATTTATTTTTTGCAAGTATTTACACATGTTTTTCCCAGAAACAAGATGTTGTTGTTGGTGTTAAGTGCAACAAAAGTGTAATTTATTTTTTATTTATTTGTTTGTTTGTTTATTTGGTTTTATTTAACGTTGCTACCAACATCACTGGCCAATTCAGCAACACACACAAGGTTACATCTATACACATTACATCAAGTCTATAGTCTACTAGTCTTATACAGTATATACACTCAGGTTGGGCCAATTTAAGCGTGATCAGTTACCTATTTGTGGACTGTGGGAGGAAACCGAAGTACCCAGAGTAAACCCACGCAGACATGGGGAGGACATGCAGACTCCACACAGAAATATTTTTAATTTATAAAACAAAGACATACCGCAAACAGTGCATTTAAAACTTCAATGTTCATTTACGTTCAGCAATGTTGTGTCTTTTTTAATAATAATTTATTATTATTAGTTTAATCAGCTGCAAAAAAAAAAAAGAAAAAAAAAAAGATATCAGCATCATCTATCCGCTATTGGTCACCCTGCTCTCAAAATATTGGGATTGGCCATTAAAACCCATGTCGGTTGACCACTAGTTCTGACGTTATCTGATCGGGAAGCTTTCAAACACCAAAATGGTATCATTTCACAAAAATATAACATATACAAATAATGTAATAACCCCAACAAATAACTAAATTCTATTGCTTAATTCTTAACGATGTTATTTGTATCATTTTGTATTTCAAACTAACATTACTTTGTAATGTTATATAAACCATGTGCCTTTTGTAGCATACTGTGTTAAGTCAAGTCAAGTCAAGTCAAGTCAAGTCAGATTTATTTATATAGCGCTTTTTACAATGGAGCATTGGTCTCACAACTTTACAGTTTAGATTATCTCCTATAACTACGTCCAATCCCAAACTGAGCAAGCCTAGGGCAACAGTGGCAAGGAAAAACTCCCTAGTTCTAGGAAGAAACCTTGGTAGGACCAAGACTCAAAAAGAGACCCAACCTCCTTGGGCGGCATAGATGATAAATCTAAGAGCGAAACTAAAGTCATGTAGTCAAAGTTCGAATAGAATGTGAATTATGCACATCGACATTAAGTGGCCCGGGTATGATGGGGCTGGAGCTGATGACGGAAGCAGCTTGAGTGGAACTCCAGCAGATGAACATCATGTGTGAGGCCGGAACTGCCAGAACACAGCTCGGAGAGAAAACAGAAAATGTAATTAGTTATTGATTAAGAGCACAGTGTCTATTAACAATCACAGATGCCATGTCAATCACTGATACCAAGTGTAGCATGAGACCCCGGCAGCATTAGCTATGGCAGCATAGCTAGAAAGCTAGAAAGAGGAGAACTGGTAGGAAACACAGCCAAGAGGGATCACATGAGACATTGGCAACCCCACGAGAGGCAGAAGACAGCAACCCAACGTCTCTGATCACCATAACACTCTTTGACTATGAACCCCCAGCTCTGCCCTTATTCTAAGGCAAGGATGCATGAGTCAAGATCACGAGGACCGAAGCCCAGTTCAGCCAGACCGCCCACTCGACACTCCGGGTTAATGGACAAGGCAGGCAGGCCAGACATGACTCCAGACTCAGTGACCAAAGCCCTGCATCCTGGTCTAAATCTAGTCAAAAGCCTGTGTAAATAGGTATGTCTTTAGCCTAGACTTAAAACTTTGGAGGGTGTCTGAATCTCGAACGAAAGTGGGAAGTTTATTCCAGAGTTTGGGGCCATGTATGGAAGCCTTTCCCCCCGGCTGTGACTTTTTTTAATTCTAGAACTAAAAGAGTTCTGCACCCTGCCGAACGAAGTAACGAGTTGCTTGTCAAACTCTAAGAGGGTCACCAGATATGTGGGGCCAGGCCATTTAGAGCTTATCGTTATAAGAGTATTGTGTAACAATGCGGAATTGCTGTAACCAGTTGCAGTGATGATTAGGACAGAGTGAAATTATGAGCAAATCCATGTCAAATCAAGTCAGGGTAGGGAATTGTTACCAGTGCATAGTAACAATTCATTTGTTGTGGACCTACCGTGGGGCAAAAAAGTATTGTGTCAGCCACTGATTGTGGCAAGTTCTCTACTTAGAAAATATGAGGAGAGGTCTGTAATTTTCATCATAGTACACTATCCGTTATGATAGAACCAAATGAGACCAAACTAACCAGAAGGAGGTCAACATTGATATAAAGTTTCAATTTTGGGGTGTTTTGGTGTTAAGTATGGTCAGACTCCTGGTGTGGCAAACTGAAGTTAAGTTGAGTTGGTCACGGGGGGCGGCCGGGCCGCACAACAAAACGGGGGCAGGTGGATACATGACTTGATGCTCTCGACGCGACACCTGTAACTGTGTGCCTTCTAATCAGGTAAGCAGTCATGGCTCTCCTGTCCTCACTCGTTTACCTGTATTACTGGCACCTGTTTTTGAACCTCATTATCTGTATAAACACACCTTCCACACCTCAAACAGTCATACTTCCAAACTCACCATGGCCAAGACCAAAGAGCTGTCGAAGGACACCAGGAAAAAATTGTAGACCTGGGAAAGCCTGGGAAGATGAATCTACAATAGGCAAGCAGGTAGTGTGAATAAATCAACTGTGTTAGCATTGTAAGAAAATGGAAGACATACAGACCACTGATAATCTCCCTCGATCTGGGGCCCACGCAATATCTCGTCCCAGGATCAAAATGATCATGAGAACGGTGAGCAAAAATCCCAGAACTACACGGAGGGACCTGATGAATGACCTGCAGAGAGCTGGGACCAAAGTAACAAAGGCTACCATCAGTAACACACTATGCAGAGAGGGACTCAGATCCTGCAGTGCCAGGCGTGTCCCCCTACTTAAGCCAGTACATGTCCAGGCCCTTCTGAAGTTTGCCAGAGAGCATATGGATGATCCAGAAGAGGATTGGGAGAATATCATGTGGTCAGATGAAACCAAAATAGAACTTTTTGGTAAAAATCTCAACTCATCGTGTTTGGAGAAAGAAGAATGCTTAGTTGCATCCCAAGAACACCATACCTACTGTGAAGCATGGGGCTGTTCACTGCTCTAGAGGAGATCTGCATGGAGGAATGGGCCAAAATTCCAGCTAAAGTTTGTGCAAACCTCGTGAAGACTTTTACCTCTGTCATTGCCAACAAAGGTTATGTTACAAAGTAATGAGTTGAACTTTTGTTATTGACCAAATACTTATTTTCCACCGTAATTTACAATTAAATTCTTTAAAAATCCTACAATGTGATTTCCTGAATTTTGGAAATCACCATGTACCTATGATGAAAATTACAGACCTCTCTCATCTTTCTAAGTAGGAGAACTTGCACAATCAGTGGCTGACTACATACATTTTCTGCCCCACTGTACTTTTAAGGTTTTGTCAGTATATTCAGTATGAAATTCAGGACTTCTTTGGTTTCTTTAATTTTGTTTCTTTCTTTGTTGGTAAAAAGCTTGTATAAAAGCAATATCACAGCTGTGAGTTGGTTGCAGGCACGAGCCAAAGGCGAACATTCCCTCTTGTGCTTCACTTCATAATGTTCACTGTATTATCAGATTTCAAATTTGGTAAGATATTTGGTACCATGCAGAATATGTAGGATAGTTTGACCCTAATCCTTTTTCTTCTTGTGTCTCTCAGAAATCCAGCTCTGAGTGGGATAAGACTGTGTTTGAGTATCGCTCACAGAATCCATCCAAACTTCCCATTGTGGACATGGCACCAGTGGATGTGGGCCAGGCAGAGCAGGAGTTTGGCATCGACATTGGCCCAGTGTGCTTCTCATGAAGTGCGAGAGGAAACGACCTTGTGATCCTTCAGCTACCTGCTGATCCTGTGCAGCAAGCCAAACAGCTCAAAGTTAGGATTCTCTAACGAGGCAATATTTATTTCATAAGACAGTTCAGAAGTGCCTTGCCGAGCATGGTGAGCCACAGCAGTGATATTCATCTCTTTTATTCTTTACTAAGGAATTCCACTAGCATGGGGTATATGAATTTATGAGAGACTGTGTGGAACTTTTAATTTATATGTCTGCATCGCAATCTGTGTGCCCCGTGCACTGCTGTGTAATTTTAATAAAATAAGTCTTATTTTTGAATTGAAACAGCACGTGAGCTATATGACTTCTAATGTCAAGTTTCAATGCCTCGGTCACACTGTTTATAAATATAGTAGGTTCTTGTGAAAGGTGCTTCAAAAATGGTGCTTGGTAGATGTTTCGCTGTTAATACAAATGCTTGAATGCATTTTTGTAAGCTGACGTTGCCTTTTTTAATTCCCTAAGGAAAACCCTCTGCACTTGAGTTGTTTCATTTAAAAACAACTGCTAAATTGAACCATTGTGTACCCTTATGTGCTACCTCTGAGAGATGGAGACTAGTTTCACCTTAATAGATTTTTTATACTACCAAATTATTGACCGTACATTGTCTCATTAAAATACATTTGTATTTGTTGGTGATGTAATCATTTATATAATGCATGTTTTATCATATTTTTATCTTGTGTTTTTAATATGAGAGGGTATAGAGCATTTCTTTAAACTAAAATTAAAAACAACTTTAATGATGAATTACAAAGCAACATATTTTCAACATTTTTGATAATACAAGCAGGTCAAATGTGTTGGCCTTTGAGTTAACTTAGACAAAGGCAGGTCATAAATAATGAGCAGCAGAAAAACTGTATTCAAGGAAATGTTAGTATACAGTTTTATGCTTGAAGTTGCATGCACCCTTTAGAATTTTCTACATTTCTGTATAAGTATGACCTAAAACATACTCAGATTTTTACACATTTACAATAGTATCTCGATTCTCATCATTAATTCCTTCCAGGAGGCTTGGCGAGTACCAAGCAAATTTTTTGCCATAAGGAATAATGTAAATTAAATTAATTCGTTCCAGATCCCCCGAAAATCCACACTGTATGAGGCATTAATGGAGTTGTATTGCACAGGTGCTCCCTGAATTATGATGGGGATATTTTCCGACAATTCCATCACGAGTTAAATGTATCATGAACCGATGAGTTTAATATAGTCAGTCCTGCATCATAGCGGAGTCCATTACACATTAACTATTACATTGACCTACAGTTGGCCGAAATCATTAAGGCAAATCATTTTGTAATAAAGTGCTGACAAATCTCATATAATTTAGTGAGTAGTGGATTGAAAATTAAAAATAAAAGCAAAACACTTACTCTGTTGGTGAACTCTAAGTGGTGCTACTGCTAAATGCTCAACCAAGAGGAATCGTGAATAGAGTTTCGGCCGAAACAAGCCTCAAGGCTTGACTCATACAAGTGTAAGCAAGTGCGCTGAGTACCGAGCAAACAACGCAAGCCGAGACAAATTTTTCTAGTCTAAATGCGCCAAGAACCGAAATCGACAAGTTCCAAGGCGGTCGAGAACCAAGGTACCACTGTATTAAAAGCAGATGAAGGTAGCCCAATTACACAAATTATACACAAATCTTATACTTGGTCATTTTCCACTGAGGAAAATGATTAAACATTACATATCTGTGAATAGCAAAAGTATGTGAACCTCTAGTATTAGTGGTTAAATTGCAGGTGAAATCAGAGTCAGGCATTTTCAGTCAATAGAATGAAAATCAGCTGTGATTGAGAACCCTGTTGTTTCGAGAACAAGTCTGATCTAAACAAATATTTGTGGAACTGTATCATGGCACTAACAAATTAAATTTCCATGGACCTGATGGAGCTGATGCACATCAGACTGGACAAGGTTACAAAACATTTCACAGTCAGACAGGTTGTGTACAAATGGAAGAAATTCAAACCAAATGTTACCCTTCTTAGGAGTGGTCAACGAACACAGATCACTCCAAGGGCAAGTGTAATAGTCCACAATGTCAAAAAGGTTCCAGGGTAATCAACTAATCAACTAAAGGCCTTTCTCACATTGGCTAATGCTAGTCACCATCAAGATAACATGGAAAAACAATGCAGTGCATGGTAGGGTTGTAAGGAAAAAGCCACTGCTCTCCAAGAAAAACATTGCTTGTAGTTAAAGAGCATGTGGATCACTTTATTATTTAAATAATAAGCAATTTGTCTGAAGAAAGAAAAACATCGCATTCCAGTATGAGACCCTTATCCCATCGGTGAAACATGGCGGTGGTAGTATGATTGTTTGGGCCTGTTTTGCTGCATATAGGCCAGGATGGCTTGCCAGCATTGATAGAACAATGAATTCTGCATTGTACAGCAAGACGATGACTCTCAGCAAACTAGAATAGCACATCTGATAGAACCATATACGACGATAATGACACTCTGACTGACACTCTATAAGTATTACTCAGCGGCATACACGCCTAACCTAGCAAGGACGCCCGCCCTAAAAAGCAGCCAAGTTATAGTCACACAAGTAAAACACTGCCGAAATGAAAGCTATAATTAGTTTATAAAATATATTGGTTTTGAAAACGATTTAAATTTGGAAGATGAAGCTATTAATGACCAACCTGAGCCAAAGGTTTATCACCTTTAGGATTTGGATACCCTGGAAAAGCGAAACAAAGTTGGTCCTTTAAATCAAACGTCCCGGCTCTTAATGGATTCAAGAGCAATGAGACTGAATATCAGTTTTAGTCCCAGCAACAAAAATGATGAATCAGCTTCATCCCTCACAAAGACATCTTTTGCTGGAGTTAAACTCGGAGCCTGTCATTAAACACCATCCGCGGCTGATCGGAGGTTCATATGACCAGTATGTTATCTGCAAGTCCAGCTCTTAACCCAGAGAAGCTGCTGATGCTCTGTAACTCTGCCGGTACATTTCTGACTGATAAGATTAACATTAAGAGCTTCATCATACAAATTCATAATCGCTAATGAAGCGGGATCTTAGACTTTCGTTATAAAACCGGGATCTCACTTAGTAACAGGCTGCCTTATAAACCCGACACATTTTATTTGCTGAATGTAAATACACTTTCTTTTTAATAAATTGAAACTTATCAAATCGATATATTTGTGTTTATTGTCTGTATAATAAACAGTTATTGGCAATTCTGTTCCTCAACTTTAACGACTGAAGGGCTTAGCTGTGGGGTAACGATACAATGGAACTATTTTACCTCGGGGAAGGGTGATAAACAAATAGTTTGTTCTGTCCTCTTTATCTTAAAAACTAACAATAAATGGCGATAACGGAACTGTGGTATAATCGCAATAATACACTTGAGGTTGTGCTTTAACGCGAGATATTGGCACAGGTGTGCTGATCTTCAGCTGATCTACCCATGCCAATATCTCAGCACTCCTTCTCGTGTATTATCGCTTAAATAATAGATGACAAAACATGGAACTCATTTTTTTAATTAACAATGAGAAACCCAGAAATAAACTGACAACGAATATTTTATTTATACCATTGATAATTATTGAAAATAATCCGATTAGAAAGGTCACATTGTTATTAAGGCTTTCACACAGTGAGCAGTAGTCTGACGTCCGTCTGTACCCCTGAGTTTATGGCATTTCTTTGACAGGTTACTTAACTTTGTATTTGCAGCCGGATCTCACTGGTTAAACAGTTTCTATTGAGTGCACTTTCTAGAGATAGAAATAATTATTGACAAAAATGTTAATGCCACATTTACCATTACCAGCACTGCTGAGTTGAATAAATATGAACTGATCATATTTCTAATTGGTGTTGATGATCCACTTGTGACTTTGAACGCCTGCTTTTTAGCAGTTTGGAAGTTATGGTAAACTTAACCTTACCAGTGTGACCATGTACAGAGATTTTTACCACATTTTTAAGTTAATTAAAAAAGATACAGACAGTTAAACACTTATTATTTCCCTTAACGTCCTCGTCAAATTCAGATGGTTAAAAAGATCGCTTCTCACATAAAGGATCTCACTCGTCTGATTTATAGTTGAGGACATGAGCATGATGTAATAATGCTACGTATCATATTCACTAACCCGCCGTTCTGTGAGACGGAATGACACGCTCTCCTGATTGTATACCCTAGAGGTACAGGGGATCCTCCCAAATGTTTTGACTAACCTGAAGCTGGGAAAAAGCTGTGCAGTATTTCCAGTAAGAGAGTAGTTTGAATGTCTTCCCTTCTTTCAACAGTTCCTCAATCATGATTTCAGGTAGTGTTGGCGCTTTCACGGTTATGAGTTTGATTCTCACTTCCAAATCTGTCTGTACCGAGTTGGGCATGGGTGTCTGTGTGGCCCCTCCAACTTCCCTACAAGACAAAACAGCAGGTAGACTGGCTACTCTGGGTTGTCACTAGGTGTGAATAAGTGTGAATGAGTGTTCAAACACCGGTCTCGACATCATTTGGTCTCGTTGTAAGGTGGACTCTGAAATTGTTGTCAAGAGCAGTAGAGTCCAACGCGTCTGTCTGAGGTAATGTTAATTATAAACGAAACCTTTTTCATCTTTATTGAACGTCAACAATCAATTCAAACAGAATAAAACAGTAATTTCTCTACATGCCTAAATAAAATCTGCACTCAGATTGGCTAACAGAGGAAAACAAGTTACTGCTCTTCTCGTTCTGTATCCAATCAATGAACACGTTTTAGTTTCAATAGTCTGACGTTAAGATTGCAAGTCTGCATTTTCACCCGCTCGCTTTACTTAAGCCGGAACACCGGGACATGGACTGAAATATGGGCTTGTCCAGGGAAAAATGGGACGTCTGGTCACCCTACTTCACCACACCACTAGTTGGCACAGCTGTAAAGCAAATTAACTTTTGGTAACCATGTTTGGTACCCCACTTCTATGTTCCATTCACTGGCTCTCTGTAGAAGTCTGTATCAAATATAACAGCCTAAACAGCTAAAATGGACCAGTTCCTTCTACCTAAAGGCTTTAATCACGCCCCATTTTGTACCTCTTACCCTTCAAGATGTAACCATGGCTTGACTGGAGCTACAACCCAAGTTCAAAGAAAAACAAGCATCAAATAGCAACTAAAATCTTTTAATTCAGTACATATGCAAAGCCTGAGACAGCGTTTTAATATTAAAATGCTAAATTTATTGTTCTTATATTGGTATGTTTGTTGTTTCTACCTACATCAATAGTTTCAATTTTACTTGGATGTTGTTCTTGGGCTGTAGCCTGAGCTAGCATGAGGTAATGTCCACAAAGAAAAATATAGAGCACTTCTGTAAGTTGCTGCAAACAAATACGCTTTCTGCTTTCAGCCTTCCATACGTGTCACACCATCAAAACAGCCTGTGCTGCCTCTACAGAAAGAATGACTACAGCATTTAAATGAGAGTGGGAAAGTTTCTGACAGACATGTAAAATACAGATGCCTTTTTGTCCCCATTAGGTCAACATGTTTTTCCTCCACCTGCAGAGTCTGAGCACCACCTAGACTGAATGTTTTTAGGGCAGCTTTCCTAAATATTATAAAAAGTGTTGTGACTAAAACAGTTTACCCCAAATTCAGGTTTCATCAAAAATGTTGAGGGTTTCAATAAGTTATTCTTTATTTACCAAATGTAATATGAAAATGCCAAAGCAAATATTAGTTGTTCTGCAGAAATACTGTCAACACCAGTAATGGTAATAGAGGATCGGCTTGTGTAAAGTCATTTGTACAAAGTGCAAACATTACTGTGGTAAAATAAGTGGAAAATCCATCTGAAAAACATGTTACATCCAACCTGTTGCTGCATAACTACTGCAAACCTCAGTATCCTCGCCATGGAAGTACAGAGCGTTCTGTTAAACATTACGATGACTAACCTGAAGGAAAGAGCGAGCTGACACAGTGGGTGTATGCTTACTGGAACAGCTAGAAAGCAGTTTGGCATGTCTCGACTTCCCCCAAACCATTACTCAATCATACATTTAGATAAATTAATAATCAGTAAAATTACATGAATAATATTCTTAGACCCATTTTGTACAATATAAAAATAGAAAGTACATGTACAGCCTGCCTCTAGTGCACTGAGATTCATATTGCAAAATGTAGAAATGCTACTCTAAGTCTAGTTCAGACATCAACAGCAAAGCTCTTCGACTTCAGCATCGACTGCCCACTTAATCCAGGGAGAAAACGGCGCCTTCTACAGTCAGACCCATTTTGAACCCCTCCTAAAAAACAAACAAAAGAAATGAGAAAAGTGGGAGAGTACTAAAAAGTTATTTGCAGTCTTGAGCAAAAGTTTGGGCACGTCTTGTAAAACTCTGCAGGACAAAAACTTAAATTTAGCAGATTTCTGCAAATATGCACCGATAACAAAGCAATTAAGTTCTGGCAGTTCTAGTCATTTGCAAGTTGTTTATGAAAAATCTGAATAATCTGGAAAGGTGCCCAACATTGTGCCCACACCAAGCTTTATATTTCAAGGTCTATAATGAAATACTTTCTGAGTTTGGTGTGGAAAAACATGACTGGCCTGCACTTATGCTTTTTCCACATCAATGCTTCATAAATACAGTCACACCCAGGTATCCAAACTCTTGATTTGCCACCATAACATACAACCCCAAATCAGAAAGAGAAAGAGTTGGGACAGACCAGAAAATGCATATAAAACACAGTGTTTCTTACGTTGACTTTTATTTCATTGCAGACAGTATGAACCTGAGATATTCATATTCATTTGTTAATAAACATCCATTCCAGCATTTCTGGCCTGCAACACATTCCAAAAAATGTTGGGACATGTTTAAAAACAATGTATCTCAAAGAAAGAAGAGATTTGCATACATCTCCCTCTACAGTGCATAATATCATTAAATGATTCAAGGAATCTGGAGGAATTCCAGTGTGTAAAGGCCAATGGCGCGAGCTTAAGCTGGCACTGCATCAAGAACTGCCATTCAACAATAGCTGATAGAACCACATGTGCAAGGGATTATGTTGGCAAAGCTTTGTCAAGCATTGCAATACAGAGTTACATTCACGAATGGCACTTAAAACTTTACTGTGCAAAAAAGAACCTTCACGTTCAGAAGCGACATCGACTTCTCTGGGCTCGGAGACATCTAGGATGGACCATCACACAGTGGATGTATTGTGGTCAGATGAATCAATATTGTAAGAAACACTGTGTTTTTTATATGTATTTTCCATGCAGTCCCAACTTGTTCTGATTTGGGGTTGTATGAGGTATTTTAATCCCCCACCTCGGTAATGAAACCATTAACCTTTTATACAGTAGTTAGTTCCGATCTTACAATCTGATTGGTTGAGGAGCACTCTGACCGTAATATTTGTGATAACAGCACAGCATTTTTACACCAAAACGATATCATTCCACTAACATGTGACGACAAGGTTTAAGCAAACAGGCTATTACGTATACAAATAATGCATTAACCCCCACCCCCCATAAAAACCCTTCTCGTCCTTTAGTTTTTTCCTTTCGTTCGTTTTTCAAACTTACATTACTTAATAGTAATACTAATATAAACCATATTCCTTTTGTATCATGCCATGTTAGAGCAGGAAAGGTAATCGTTACCTTTGCATATCAACAGCTCATTTGTTGTGTAGCTATTTTTTGACAGAAGGTATTGTCATTGTTAAACATATCCAGCATGAAATTCAGGGCTTCTTTGAGTTTTTTGTTGCTTTAGTCAACAGTTGCATAAAAATAATAGAACACAAAAGGGATTGTGTTATCGTGAATAACAACACAGCGGTGAAGGCCTTGGGCTCGTGCCTGTGACCAAATCACCAATTCACATTAACACACTCCCTCTCGTGTTCTAGTGCTTCTAGACACCTGAGAAAGGAAATTCTGCACAATGACTGTGTATTAGTGTAACATATCTGACATGCAGTAGATGGTGTCTCTGAATGGAATTTTGCCTCTACCTGCACCTTCCTCTTTCATTCTATTAGTAAGAAGGTAAATTTCGAGTTCATACAGAGATTAGTTATAAGACCAATGAGTTAAGGTCACTGTGAGACAGCAGGGAGCATTTTATTATTTGAATTCACACATGCACTTACAACAAAGAAACATTTACTAGGAACCTGAATTGGAAACTTTGCACACACGGTAATAAGGAAATCTTTCACAGAGGTATTTGTTCATTATAAACATTAAATCAAAGCAACAGAAGTCAAAGTACTTAAAGAGAGTCTGGTGACAAAAGAGAAAGTCTGAGGCTGAGCTTGAGACTTAAAACATTCAGAATGTGATCAAGGGCTCGAATGAAGAGCACAGCCTGTGTTTGTGACAGAAACACACACACATGCATTCCCAGTTTAGCTTACTTCCTTGTAAATGTTTCTTCCTGTAGGCATGGCACGCACACACACACACACACACACACACACACACACACACACACGCTACAGAAAAGACAGTCTGACAGCATCGAGTGCCACTATATTAAGCTGACTACTAAAAATATGAAGGCTTTTGAAGATGGCAGGAGTGAAAATGAGAACAAAAACTGTGAGCCATAACATCAGTGGGTGATTCCAGGTATTCTCTTCGTCATCAAATTAAAGCAAATCCCTGCAGTTGTATTAGACATCTACCACTAAGGATTCATTTCGGAATGAGATGTTTGACAAGCACCCATGGAAATGATGTTCAGGTGTCCACATACTTGTTCTCCATGCTTAAGGCCTTTTCACACCGAGTCTAGTTTTTACAGATGAAAAACAACACACGTCACGTTTTGAAACAGAACATGCGTATATTAACACCGTCCTTGACACCGAGTCCGAAACTGACAGACTGCAACACTGCATAACATTTTGAATCTGAGCCTGTTCTAGTCAGCCACTGATTGTGTAAGTTCTCCTACTAAGAAAGTTGACAGAGGTGTATAAGTTTCATCATAGGTACACTTCAACTATGAGAGACAAAATGAGAAACAAAATCCAGGAAAACACATTGTAGGATCTTTAAAGAATTTAATTGTAAATTATGGTGGAAAATAAGTATTTGGTCACTCACAAACAAGAAAGACTTCTGGCTCTCACAGACCTGTAAATACTTCTTCTTTAAGAAGCTCTTCTGTCCTCCACTCGTTACCTGTATTAATGGCACCTGTTTGACCTCATTATCTGTATAAAAGACACCTGTCCACAGCCTCAAACAGTCAGACTCCAAACTCAACCATGGCCAAGACCAAAGGGGTGCCAGGGGTGCCCAAGGAAGAAAATTGTAGACCTGCACCAGGCTGGGAAGAGTGAATCAACAATAGGCAAGCAGGTTGGTGTGAATAAATCAACTGTGGGAGCAATTGTAAAAAACCAGAGGACATACAAGACAATAAGTAATC
Organism: Ancistrus triradiatus; assembly: GCA_025084515.1. Lineage (NCBI taxonomy): Eukaryota > Metazoa > Chordata > Actinopteri > Siluriformes > Loricariidae > Ancistrus > Ancistrus triradiatus. Next base: position 96,929 of record JAJAGP010001118.1, read on the forward strand.
TCCCTCGATCTGGGGCCCCATGCAAGTTGCACCATACCTACTGTGAAGCATGGGGGTGGAAACGTGATGCGTTGGGGCTGTTTTTCTGCAGAGGGGACAGGACGACCGATCCGTGTTAAGAGAAGAATGAACGGGGCCATGTATCGTGAGATTTTAAGCCAAAACCTTGATCTGCATGGAGGAATGGGCCAAAATACCAGCTACAGTGTGTGCAAACCTGGTGAAGACTTACAGGAAACGTTTGACCCCGTCATTGCCAACAAAGGTTATGTTACAAAGTATTGAGTTGAACTTTTGTTATTGACCAAATACTTATTTTCCACCATAGTTTACAATTAAATTATTCAAAAATCCTACATGTGATTTCCTGGATTTGTTTTTTCTCATTTTGTCTCTCATAGTTGAAGTGTACCTATGATGAAAATTACAGACCTCTCTCATCTTTCTAAGTAGGAGAACTTGCACAATCAGTGGCTGACTAAATACTTTTTTGCCCCACTGTAGGACAAGCAACACGTTGACTATAAAACATGGATGTTAAAGAAAATATCTAGTGGAATGTAACTGAAAGACTGGCGAATGATGGTGATAAACCTCACAGTGACTGTATGGAACAATCTTCTTGTTCATTTAAGTACATTGTTCATGCCCACAAAAACATATACTATAGCTTCCTGCACAAATCTTCGCTCGTGTCTTTGTTTTATTTTTTTAAAGTTGATGATGTGAAAAATACACGGCAAGACACATTAGCAGAAGGGAAATTAAAGAAAGCAAAAGTAGACAGGGAGTTTGCAGAGCATTGAGACAAAAAACCGAGTCGGACTCTGTGTGAAAAGGCCTTTACTCTGTTCTTAAATAGCACTTATATTGTGTAAGCCATTTGTCGTTAACATAATGCCTTCAGTCCCACCAAAATGATGGCATGAACATGTCAACGATTTAACGTTTACTTAAATATTGGCCTCTGAATTGTCAATGACAATTTCTATCCCACAAAGTGTTTTGTCTGCGCCAAATTCTTTGGGATGTATGTGTCAGACATCCAGATGAGCTACACAGCATAAATGAAAAGAACAGACTCAGCATGTAGTGCTAAGTCAAATCATTTTTGGCACTGACAGGATGCAGAATCACAGACTTTCAAATTCTGAATGCACACATTAACATCTGAACAGTGAATGGGATGTGTGGTATGGGATGTACAAACGGTTTACAAACCATCTCTGCCGCTGCAAGGGAACAGCAGGGTGTGAGAGGAGAAAGAGCAATGGAAATCAATTATTTCATTCTGAACATAGTTACATTGAGCACTAAAGACTGATACAGTGTTAAACTAACATTTGCCCTGAATGGGACTTCAGGGAGGGCCTCATATTTCGATATGCACGATATGTACTATCTACAATAATACATTGGCACCTTGGTTCTCAACCACCTCGGAACTCGATGAATTTGCTTCTCGATGAATTTTGACTAGAAAATTTTGTGTAAGTTCTTGTGGTTTGCGCGGTACTCGGAGTCTTGCTTAAACTTGTATGAGTGGAGATGTGCGACTCGTTTCAACCGAAACTCGATTCATGATTTATGATTGCTTGATCAGTGAAGATCTGCTGTTTAATGTGTTTTTCTTAATTCTTACATCTACAGTACTGTATTCGTAGTGCAAATAAATCTCCATGGGTCCTAAAAAGCTTAGTAATAAGAGCCAACCGAAAGGAAACCAAAAGAAAACACTGCAGTCCATTACAATCCATTACTCAGTAAATTACATGAGATTTTCCAACACTTTACTATAAAATAAGCTTTGTGTTAATGATTTGGGCCAACTGTAGGTTAATATAAGTGTTTTAAACATTACCTTATCATTACTTATCATAGGCTCCGCCTCGTTAAACTCCTCAGTTCATGATGCATTTAACTTGTGATGGATTTGTCGAAACATATCCCCATCTGACATCAACATATTCATATAATGCCTTATTCAGTGTGGATTTGCTGCGGGTCTAGATCGGATTAATCCAATTTACATTTATGGGGAAAATAAGCTTGGTCCTCATCGTTTCAGGTTGTTGATAAGCTTTCTAGAACGAATTAATTGAGAACCAAGGTACCACTGTATCTTTATTATTGTTTTAACAATGTGCGAGCTGACATTATCAAGTATGTCATTCACTTTGCAAAAAACAGTCAAAACCCCCTTAGAGTTCACATATGTTGCCAGGTAGGACAGACTACTGCACATGCACAGTGAGTACATGCAGAGTGCACACATCAAGCTAACATCCTACCTAAAAAAGGTAGAAGTTAAAAATGAGTGACCAAACACACTCAGACAGAACCAGCCTCGAAGTGTATGTTGTTAGATTTAATTACTAGACATGGCTTATTATGCTTTAACTTTGAAAAGAAAGTTATTGAAACTAACTTGAATGCTTCAGATTTCCTAACACTTACATTTTCTTAGATTTTTTTTCTATTGATGTCCTTAGTAAGTGCAACGTAAGACTTTTACAAACACATTTTTAGAAAGATGCAAATGTATCATCTAGTTATCGTTATAGATTTTCCTCCCAGAAAATATACAGATCTTTTTTATATTTTGATATATTTTGTGCCAATATCGCACACCTGTATTTCAACGCTGCTTTTCCTGATCAGGGTTGCAAGGAGATCTCGAACCTTTCCCTGAGAACATAAGATGTACAGTGGGGCCAAAAAGTATTTCGTCAGCCACTGATTGTGCAAGTTCTCCTACTTAGAAATTCTCCTACAGCATGACAATGATCCCAAACACACCGCTCGGGCAACGAAGGAGTGGCTCCGTAAAAAGCATTTCAAGGTCCTGGAGTGGCCTAGCCAGTCTCCAGACCTCAACCCCATAGAAAATTTGTGGATTGAGTTGAAAGTCCGTGTTGCCCAGCGACAGCCACAGAACATCACTGCTGTATAAAAGATCTGCATGGAGGAATGGGCCAAAATACCAGCTACAATGTGTGCAAACCTGGTGAAGACTTACAGGAAACGTTTGACCTCTGTCATTGCCAACAAAGGTTATGTTACAAAGTATTGAGTTGAACTTTTGTTATTGACCAAATACTTATTTTCCACCATAATTTACAATTAAATTCTTTAAAAATCCTACAATGTGATTTCCTGTATTTTTTATTCTCAATTTGTCTCTCATAGTTGAAGCGTACCCATGATGAAAATTAGACCGCTCTCATCTTTCTAAGTAGGAGAACTTGCACAATCAGTGGCTGACAGCAAACTTTTGTGCTGGTCTGCTTGTTTGTGCCAGGGGTGCCCAAACCTTTGCACGAGATTATACCTGGTGTTTTTAAAAAAAAAAAGGCAGCAGAGGGAGCACTAGTGAAGTTACTGATCCTGACAGGGCACTGTTCCAGAAACCACTTGTCTCACAGACACATTTTTTTCTGCAATTTTGTTTGTCACATGACCTACACTTGCTTATGCACACTTAAGTCAGGCTACAACAGCTATTTCTTTTTCAAAAAGAGTGGTACAAGAAATGTTCGATCCAAAGGTTAAATACAAGAGCCAGACTCCAGCACAATTTGGTAGTTTCCATTCACATCTTTTAATCTTGGTAATTAGCTTGTGAGATTCCAATTAGATGTACTTTCATTAAGCAGGAAAATGGCCAAACTCTGCTGGACAGTGGCCAAGGATCAAACTTTACTCAGGCAGTTCAATAGGAGAAACTCAAACAAATGGAAACGGTCTGGTTTCACTGTCAGCTCCTGAAAACAAAGCGCAGGAACTTTATTCTCATTGATAATTTTTCAACAATTTGCAGCATATTTTTAATCCTGTGAACACTAGTCCATCGCAGGGATGGGTAAGGGTCACTACTGCAGTGTCGTCGAGGTTGATTCCTGGACTCGTGCTGCTTCCCTTAGACACAACCAACCATGTTTGGGACAGCAGGGACTTGAAGCCAGGTCTAGTGTGTTTGCAACAATTAATATATCATATTAATATATATCATAGTAATATAAATTAAAGCATACATAAGAAAACCAATGGTGGCTGGACTCAGATTTCCACAATGCACTGCAGCTGTACAACATAGCTAACAGTTAGTGATAGTGATCTAAAGGCCCTCTCACACCAACAGTTCTAGGGAGTGATTTGGAACAAACTTGGTACCTTGATTCTCATTGTTAATTCGTTCCAGTAAATTGAATGAATCCATTCCAGACTCCCATAAATCCACACTGTATAACTGTATAAATGTATTAATGAAGTTGTATTGTACAGGTGCTCCCTGATTTGTGATGGGGATATGTTCTGACAAATCCATCATAAATTAAATGTACCAAGAACTGAGGAGTTTCATGATACCCATGGAGACTTATTTACTAAGAATACAGGACTGTAGATGTAAAAAATAAAGGTGATGAAAATAGTGGAAATCTCTGATTCTCTGATCTCTGCGCGAGAGCTGTTGTGAATCTGAATCACTGTGTACTGAATCGTGAATCAATCGCGAATCATGTTTCGGCTCGACTCATACAAGTTTAAGCAAGTGCGCCGAGTACCGAGCAAACGGCGAGAACTGAGTCAAACTGCGACAAATGTTTGACAAACGCAAAAAGAACCGAATTCGACGAGTTCCGAGGTGTTCCCTACGGAGCTCCCCTGAAAACTACGTTCGTTCCAGGGCTTTTTTTTCAGTTTGCATTCGCACTGCCAGTAGGAACGCTGTGTGATGCTAAAGTAAGCTGTGTTAATATTACATGAAGCCTGGACTTCACCGTCTGGCCATTTGATTTTCCCATTTTAAGTGTGGAAATCTGTGGTTTATATGGCTACCAGTGTACAAGTATATTCAAACATACTGAACACCGGCACTCGTGTCTGGTCCAATCACTTTAAATTTGCGTCACTGTCTGGACCAATCAACACATACTTATGTCACTCAGAGTTCCTATGTGCTGAGAAAAGACACTACCTTAGGTAGGAGCTAAAAAAGTTCCTACACACGCCATTCTAAGAACTACAATCGTCTCCAGTTCTTGTGGCACAAACACAGGCGATAAAGGGGACACTGTTCCAAGAACCACTAAAAATTCCTCCGGTGTGAAAGCGCCTTAAGAATGGCTCTGGTAAAGAGCATGTGGTTTTTTTAAAGGGCCTGCTGTATAATGCAGTTGAAAGACTGATTAAAAAGTTTATCACTAAAGGAATTTCAGACATCACTAATAATTACACATTGAAAAATAAACTTCACCCTGAATATTTATGAATATTCATAATTAATACAAGATTAAATTAATGTCTAAATGACATGTCTTTCAGCATGTTGGTCTATTTGCTCCTCAGTAAATGATTGACTACAGTACCCACAATGCTTTTCAACTTAACCATTATGAGTGATACAATAAGCTTTTACTCTATCCTTCTGAGGAACTAACAATGGAATCTGGACTGTATCATTATTTATTTTGGGGATGACTAAGGCTGTCAGCTGTCAGTCACGCTAGCTGCACAATTGTTATTGCGTTAATGGTGATTGATCACTTGTTTTTACTTGTTCCTATGTGACCCTAAATAAACAGAAGTTCCATTAAATTAGCACTCAGTCTTATATTTGGAGACTCTGGTGGCCTAGAGGTTAAAGTACTGGACAATGGACCAGAAGGTCCGGGGTTCAAATCCCACCTCTGTCAAGCGGCCACTGTTGTGTCCTTGAGCGAAGAACCTTAACCCACAATCGTTTGGACTGCAAGACTATCAGTTGTAAGCCACTCTGGATAAAGACGTCTGCTAAATATATAAATGTAAACAGCAATGTGCTGCATCTGCATGGGTTCTTATGATGGAGAACTGTAAAAATAAAAATATAAAGTTTATTTTTTAGGACCCAAGTGCAGTTAGCTCCAGATGGAAAAGGTGAACCAAAATATAAATAAATAAAAAAACAATAGTTCACCAAAAAAAAAAAACTTAACAGAACAACAAAGAAAGCAACATCAGTGGCTGGGAATTGAACCCTGGAAGAACACGTCGGTAATAGTTGAATAAACTGAACTCACCATGAGAACAAATAACTCAACAAAAATGAGCTTATGTGAGACGGGTAAACGCTAGCCCACACACACACACAGAAGCTCAGGCTCACGCTAGAGGGAGAGCGAAAGGAGGGGGGCTGATGTCACCCAGCTCGAGTGAGCCCTAAGGGGGGCTACAGCGGCGTTACTAGCCTGGACGTGCAGGTGCAGAACGGCGCTCAGCGTCAGAGGGCGAGGAAGAAAAGAAAACGGAAGATAAGGAAAACGCCTACTCTAGCGTCTAGTCCCTAACGTACCTCGGGTTTTGAACCCTACCTGGCTGATCTACCGGGCGAGACCAGTCTACCGCTAGGCCTACCGGGCCAGAACCATGAGAAATGCCACCTAGAAAGTACGTCGTAGCGATAAAGCAACAAAATCAGTCGTATGGTGCGACACCTGCCAACCTCAGAGACGCTCATATCTGAGGTGACAGGTGTTGCCCATTTCCGCAATCACGTAGCCTACCGACGTGCATGCGCGATCGCGGTGGCTGTCAGGGTCCTGGGGATGTAAACTGAACTGACCCGCCCTCTAACGTCAGTTAAAGGGTAGGACCCTAACAGCATCACAACACAATAAAGGCGTCACATTCAGAAACACAACAAAGGTTACCTGAATGAAACCTTTTTAATGCAAAATATTAATTAATTCATTCAAAAAGTAATTCAAAAATTAAGTAATTAATACGTACTTTTATAAGACACAGCACGTGCAAGCGGTTATCTGAGCGACATGGGAATGAATGTGTTAGTGTGTTTATGTGACGGAATCTGCTGTCGCACAGGAATGAACAAAGCATTAAGAAACTGTCCAAAATCGTTTACCATCCTTACCTATTCTGTACCCTATAAGCTCACAGAGCTGTATATATTATGCAGAAACCAAGGTACAGTGGTGCTTGAAAGTCAGTGAACCCTTTAACTTTATTCTTCTTTAACCACTTGTTGGTAAAATGCCTTGTGTGCTTAGGGTCACTGTCTTGTTGCATGGCCCACTTTCTTTTGAGATTCATTGTTCTAATGCATGAAGGCAAGTTGTAAATAATTTACCAAGTATACAGTGGGGCAAAAAAGTATTTAGTCAGCCTCTGATTGTGCAAGTTCTCCTACTTAGAAAGATGAGAGAGGTCTGTAATTTTCATCATAGCTACACTTCAACTATGAGAGACAAAATGAGAAAAAAAATCCAGAAAATCACATTGTAGGATTTTTAAAGAATTCAATTGTAAATCATTGTGGAAAATAAGTATTTGGTCACCCACAAACAAGCAAGATATCTGGCTCTCACAGCCTTGTAAATAACCTCTTTAAGAAGCTCTTCTGTCCTCCACTCGTTACTTGTATTAATGGCACCTGTTTGACCTCGTTATCTGTATAAAAGACACCTGTCCACAGCCTCAAACAGTCAGACTCCAAACTCAACCATGGCCAAGACCAAAGAGCTGTTGAAGGACACCAGGAAGAAAATTGTAGACCTGCACCAGGCTGTGAAGACTGAATCCACAATAGGCAAACAGGTTGGTGTGAATAAATCAACTGTGGGAGCAATTGTAAGAAAATGGAAGACATACAAGACCATTGATCTCCCTCGATCTGGGGCTCCACACAAGTTGCACCATATCTACTGTGAAGCATGGGGGTGGAAACATCATGCTTTGGGGCTGTTTTTCTGCAAAGGGGACAAGACGACTGATCCGTGTTAAGGGAAGAATGAACGGGGCCATGTACCGTGAGATTTTAAGCCAAAACCTCCTTCCATTAATGAGAGCAATGAAGATGGAACATGGCTGGGTCTTCCAGCATGACAATGATCCCAAACACACCGATCGGGCAACAAAGGAGTGGCTCCGTAAAAAGCATTTCAAGGTCCTGGAGTGGCCTAGCCAGTCTCCAGACCTCTACCCCATAGAAAATTTGTGGAGGTAGTTGAAAGTCAGTGTTACCCCAAAACATCCCTGCTCTAGAGGAGTTCTGCATGGGGGAATGGGCCAAAATACCAGCTACAGTTTGTGCAAACCTGGTGAAGACTTACAGGAAACGTTTGACCTCTGTCATTGCAAACAAAGGTTATGTTACAAAGTATTGAGTTGAACTTTTGTCATTGACCAAATACTTATTTTCCACTATAATTTACAATTAAATTCTTTAAAAATCCTACAATGTGATTTCCTGGATTTTTTCTTCTCATTTTGTCTCTCATAGTTGAAGTGTACCTATGATGAAAATTACAGACTTCTCTCATCTTTCTAAGTAGGAGAACTTGCACAATCGGTACCTGACTAAATACTTTTTTGCCCCACTGTAATATTTCATGTCTCATTTGTTTAATCTCTTCATCTACTTTTAGGACTGATGATGAAATTTGATGTTGTTTTAGGTCATATTTAAGCAGAATTCTAGAAATTCTAAAGGGTTCACAAATAGCACCACTGTATATATAAATAGGGGGCCATTCTGGATACAGCTCAAACTTTATTAAATAACTTTGGTAGCCTACTAAAAGCTTTTGTAGTCACAATCAGTAATGTCAAACCAGATAAACAAAAATAAACGACAAAGAACCTCGCAAACACTTCAATATATACATAGCAAATATGTTTGAGATGGCCTTTAACTTTCAACCTGTTCGGGATTGATTTTTCCTGTACTACATCCAAATTCAACAATCAGGTTTGAAGGATTTCATTTGGTTTTAATGATCTCAGATCCAAAGCATAATTAATGTCAGTAGTAAATAAGGGACTTTGAGACCTGAATTAAAAATGAGTGTGGGCTGCATCAGGACAAATCCATCCAAGCCTCTTTGATCTATTAATGCATGCTGTCAATCTTGTATAAAATATTTTCTGTTTGTGATTAAAGCATTGGCAAACTGGCATTCGCTCCAAGCCTCTTTGATTATTTAATGTGCATGTCTGTCAATCTTGTATAAAATATTTTCTGTTTGTGATTAAAGCATTGGCAAACTGGCATTCGCTCCTATTAATTATTGTATAAATTATAAATTTCATCATAATCTCACTCCAAAATGAGAGCTTTATAAGTTGAAATGGTTCTCATGTGCATGACACATAAACTGAATAGCAAGAGCCCCTAATGTTAATTAGTGTCAAGTCTTGTTAATATTTTATTTTTAATTTGTATGAAAGAGTCATTTCTGTGCACTGACCGATTCTACAGGCCTAACATATCTTTGTGCTACTTTTTTGTGGCTCATTAACGATGGCTCGTAACAGCAGCTGATTAATGTTTAAACCTTTTATTTTGTTAACAAGGATATCAACAGGCAAAGCCATTTAAGCACTTTCTGGCGAACCCACCTGCATCTCGTCCAGCTTGGACTGGATATCTGGAGAGTAGTCTGCTGGGCCACAGGTGAAGGGATCAAAAGGCACAGCTCCAAACAGATCTGTACCTGCAGAGCAACAGACCAAGGTCAATTCATGACTGCTTCAACGTGCAATAATCGTTTTACTACACTCTAATCAGATTTAGGTGTTAGATTCGGAACCTTTTTAAATAACGCATATAAGGTGAATTGCATTTGGAGCTGTATGCGTATTGGTTTGGATTATACTACTATTGATTTATTTTCAGTTTATCTTGTAGAAGGTCATGCTGGTGTGTGAGCCAAATCCTGGGAAGGCAGGAATACAGCCTAGGCAGGGTGCCAGTCCATTTCAGGGCATTATACACTCACTCAAACCTAGGTACAATTTAGAGCAGCCAGTGAACCTACTTTCATGTTTTTTGAAAGAAAAACAGGAATGAACTTAAGCACAGAGAGGAAACATGACAAACTCCATACAGACAGTAACAGGAGGCGGGGATCAAACCAAAGTTCCAAGAGTCATGTGGCAATAACACAGCTCCTGTTATGTTTACATGCACTTAATGATCTTTTTTTTTTTTGTAAAGTAGAAATCCGGTTACTGCCCTAATCCTGTAGACTTGGAGCTTTCCCATTATCTGATAACTAAGTGCATGTAAACTCATTAATCGGAATACTGACAAATCTGATTTTCTGTCATTATCGGATTATTAATTGCATGTAAACACAATCAAGGAGAGCTGATTTTTCTCAGTAATCAGATTTCTTAGTGTACGTGTACCCTTATTCTTATTTCAATGGGTTTTCTCAGTCTGCACATGTACTCAAACAAAGCCCGGAATCGGAAGCAGAATCAAACATCGTTGCCAGGTATGATTATTCGAAGAGATTTCACTTCATTTGGGCTTGTTTCTATAGACCTTTTGTTGTTTCCCTTGTGGAATCTGGCAACCCTGGAATGAAACACAGCACCAGCAACACTTTTGAATAGACTCAAACGCAGTATATGCTTGGAAGTGAAGGATTTCATTATTTAAATATTGAAATTTGAAGTTTACATCACATCTTCTGTGAGATTATTGGCTGGTTGCAAAGCAGAAATCCAATTAATGCCTTAGTCCTATAAACTCTGAGCCTTCCTGCTATCTGATTACATCAGTGGATGTAAACACGTTTATCAGATTACTGACAAAATCTGATGGTCTCCCGTTATTGGATTACTAAGTGAGTGTATATACATTCAAAGAGAGCTGGAGAAAGCCAACTGCCTCTCTAAAAAGAACATTGCCTGCTTGTCTGCAGTTTGCTAAAGATCACATGGACAAGCCAGAAGGCTATTGGAAGAATGTTTTGTGGATGGATGAGGCCAAAATAAAAATTTTTGGTTTAAAAGAAAAGTGTTTTGTTTGGAGAAAGGAAAACACTGCATTTCAGCATAAGGACCTTATTCCATCTGTGAAACATGGTGGTGGTAGTATTATGGTTTGAGCCTGTTTTGCTGCATCTGGGCCAGGACAGCTTGCCATCATTGATGGAACAATGAATTCTGAATTATACCAGAGAATCCTAAAGGAAAATGTCAGGACATCTGTCCATGAACTGAATCTCAAGAGAAGGTGGGGCATGCAGCAAGACAACGACCCTAAGCACACAAGTCGTTCTACCAAAGAATGGTTAAAGAAGAATAAAGTTAATGTTTTGGAATGGCCAAGTCAAAGTCCTGACCTTAATCCAATGGAAATATTGTGAAAGGACCTGAAGCGAGCAGTTAATGTGAGGAAAACCACAACAGCCCAGAGTTATGAAGCTGTTCTGTAGGGAGGAATGGGCTAAAATTCCTCTAAGCCGGTGTGCAGGACTAATCAACAGTTACAGGAAACGTTTAGTTGCAGTTATTGCTGCACAGCGGGGGTCACACCAGATACTGAAAGCAAAAGTTCACATACTTTTGCCACTAATATGTAATATTGGATAATTTTCCTCAATAAATACATGATCAAGTATAATATTTTTGTTTAACTGGGTTCTCTTTATCTACTTTTAGGACGTGTGTGAAAATCTGATGATGTTTTAGGTCATATTTATGCAGAAATTTAGAAAATTCTAAAGGGTTTCAAATACTTTCAAGTGCCACTGTAAACACACTCAAAGAGAACTGGATTTTATCTCAGTTCACTTGTAGTGCCAAAGGGCAATTAGCCAGTTCACCCAGACAAAATTCTGTGGGGAGAGGCCAATACTCTGAAGAGGCTACAGAACAAATATTTGGACACAAGGAGACCATGCCACACTCCGCACAGACACTACCAGGGCTCAGGACCAAACTCTGGAGCTGAGGGTAACAATAACTACCACTGGGTCAATACAGAAATGGTTATTTAGATAATTCACAGATACCCACCTCTGTCTCTGGGAGGAGGTGCCAGGAGCGTCGGCGTCCCATTACAGGTCAGTGCTCTGGACAGAGATGATTCTGGTGTGAATGGCACCATGTCAAATATGTCTGTAGACGGCCCTCTCATTGTGGTACTTCCAGCCTAACAACACAAAAACAAAGTCCATGTTACAGGCACGGTCAATGGAGTAGGTTTATGAGCAGAAACATTTTTTATACAGGGTTTAAAGAACTAATAACCAAGACCAACTTCTGAAACAAAGTGACATTAACATTATTTAGTAAAAAAATATGAACGAAAAGCATAATAATAATGCATAGAGGACTGCACTATAAGGGACCTGAATTAAATGTGTGGTGTTGCACCAAGGGGCTCCACCCACCCAATCCACCCACCCAATCCACCAATCCACCCACCCACCCAATCCACCAATCCACCCACCCAATCAACCCACCCACCCACCCAATCCACCCATTCCACCCACCCAATCCACCCATTCCACCCAATCCACCCATTCCACCCATCTGTGCTGTATATTGCAGGAAACACAACATATATTTCACATTAATCCATATTCTTCTTGAAATATACACTCAGCAATAACTTTATTAGTTACACCTCCTTGTTTCTTCACTCCCTGTCCATTGTATCAGTATACTTGTGTCAGTGCACTTTCTAGTTCTTCAATTGCACACAGCGGTTCATCTGTTTCTCTATGTACTTTGTTAGTTCCCTTTTCTCTGTTCAGTTATGGTTTGGTACTATTACTACTACATGGGTACTATTCACCATATTGCTCCACCTTGTAGATGTAAAGTCAGAGACAGCAGCTCATCTGTTGTTGCACAGTTTGTGTTAGTAGTAGAGCTTCTTCTGTTGCATGGACATGGTTTGTTGACACGGAGCAGAAATGTGCACTTTGCAAGCTATGCCGCAGATCAGTTCCAATGATGGACTCTTTAACCTCTTTAACCACCGTCGCAAAAATCATGTGATAGAGACGCATCGGCATGTGATAACGTGACCACCGGTGGTTGGATCAAGCTCATATGACTGATTATGTTCTGGTTTGTTTAACTTGCTTACTCGTTTAACTACAGAGACACAAACCCAGCTACACACAACAGCATAGTGTTTTCACCCAGTTTAATCAGAACTCAGTTCATGTGTGTAGCCAACAGTCTTCAGACCATTTGTTTATAATGAGACGTATCATGTTCAAGATGTGTCAAGTGTTAGATTTCAGTTGTGTTTTGAGTGCTACTTGGTGAACTAAACAGTCTCTCTCTGTATTGATAGCGCTGTAGCTAGGGAGACTAATGAGTAGAGATGTATTCAAAATGCAGCCATATCTTTAACGCGGAGCTCTTTAGAATGTGCTGCTTGCAATATACATGCCTAGCGAAACCAGCCGTGGAGGACCAACTCCACAAACATTTGGCTCAATGAATTTAATAAGACATTTAAAACAGCATCAGCCCGATGAATATGTGGAGTTTAACAAAGCTAAGAAAGACGAGAACACAAGCCAGCAGCCCCTGCTTTCTTTCATTAGCAATGGAGTTTCCATTAAAAGAACAGTAGAGCACAAATGTTTCTGTATGCTGTCATTTTTAATAATTCTCGGAAAGAAAAAAAAAAACTTGTCATTGTCCAGTCTAATGTAGTTAACAAAACAAAACAAAAAACAAATCGGAATCGGCCAAGAAAAAATCGGTGCATTTCTATTAAACATATATGTTTCTATTTTCTATCTTGGTTATAGGTTTCAATTATCAATTTCCAAAAAGTTTTTCAGAATAAAAGGGAAATAAAATATGACAAAGTACCTTTTATTTGCTGAGTGTATATAGCTGCTGTATATAGTTGCATATAGACAGTGTGGCAAAAAATAGTATTTAGTCAGCCACTGATGGTGCAAGTTCTATTACTTTTGGACATACAGGATTTTTGGTCTGTAATTTTTCATCATAGGTTACACTTCAACTATGAGAGACAAATTGAGAAAAAGAAATCCAGCAAATCACATTGTAGGATTTTAAATAATATAATTTTTTAAATTATGGGAAAAATAAGTATTTGGGTCAATAACAAAAGTTCAACTCAATACTTTGTGTAACATAACCTTTGTTGGCAATGACAGAGATCAAACGTTTTTCCTGTAAGTCTTCACCAGGTTTGCACAAACTGTTAGCTGGTATTTGGCCATTCTCCATGCAGATCTCCTCTAGAGCAGTGATGTTTGTGGCTGTCGCTGGGCAACCACGGACTTTCAACTCCCTCCACAAATTTTTTCTATGGGGTATGAGGTCTGGAGACCTTGAATGACTCCATGACCGTGAAATGCTTTATATGGATGGAGGCCGCTCCTTCATTGCCTGATGGGTGTGTTTGGGATCAAGTCATGCAGGAAGACCCAGCACGTTCCATCTTCAATGCTCTCACTGATGGAAGGAGGTTTGACATAAAAATCTCACAATACATGGCTCCGTTCATTCTTCCCTTACCACGGATCAGTTGTCCTGTCCCCTCTGCAAGAAAAACAGCCCCAAAGCTGATGTTTCCACCCCCATTGCTTCACAGTAGGTATGGGTGTTTCTTGGGATGCAAACTCAGCATTCTTCTTCCTCCAAAGAAAGAAATGAATGCAGGTCATTCATCATCAGGTCCCTCTGTGTAGTTCTGGGATTTTTTCTCACCGGTTTCTCATGATCAATTTGGACCCCACGGGATGAGATCTTGCGTGGGGCCCAAGATCGAGGGAGATTATCTATGGTCTTGTATGTCTTTCATTTTCTTACAAATTGCTCCCACAGATCGATTTATTCACATCAACCTGCTTGCCTATTGTTAGATTCCACTCCTCCCAGCTGCTGAGGTCGACAATTTTCTCTGGTGTCCTTCGACAGCTCTTTGGTCTTGGCCATGGTTGAGGTTTGGAGTCTGACTGTTTTGGGCTGTGGACAGGTGTCTTTTATTACAGATAACGAGGTCAAAACACAGGTGCCATTAATACAGGTAACGAGTGAGGACAGAAGAGCTTCTTAAAGAAGTTGTTACAGGTCGGGGATCTGTGAGAGCCAAAAATCTGCTTGTTTGTGGGTGATCAAATACTTATTTTCCACCATGATTTACAATTAAATTCTTTAAAACATCCTACAATGTTGATTCCCTGAATTTTTTTTCCACAATTTGTCTCTCATAGTTGAAGTGTACCTATGATGAAAATTACAGACCTTTCTCATCTTTCTAAAGTAGGAGAAACTTGCCACATCAGAGGCTGACTAAATACTTTTTTGCCCCACTGTATAAGACGGGTTCATCACACAAGCATTGGATGGAAATGCGATACGCCTTTCAAAAAAATGCATTGATTATGCAGCACACTGTGGAAACGGCTCGGTTTCTCGTGCTGCACAGCGTACTCATGCTTGTATACTTAAACTATTAGGACTTTTCTTGTTTCTCTTTGTTCTGCGCTGACACACAGCCCTAACAAGCATTTAAATAAATGTACCTGATTATGTGATGCACTGCTTTTGGGCTTCTCGTGTTGCATGTGAGAAGATTTTTACTAATTTGGCTGACGGCGTGTTTCCCGCGCTGAAAGCCAAGACGAAAAATTACTGCTTTGTTTCTTTTCTAGTTGATCGTTATGCTTTCATCATCCCAAATCTATCTCAAGAACGATTTTCACCTCAGCCGCAGAAACCACAGTGAACGCGTCGCCGCTATGTTTGGTGTAATGTGGAAACAGTCGCACAATCGACGTCATCGTCAATCGCCGCCAGGCCCCAGTTACGATTGGGACCACTCAGACTAGCCAAACACCCAAGCGCAGGTTCGAATTGCCTTGTGCAAGTACACCCCTAACACACCACCACCATTGTTGGCAATCACTGCAGTGCTAAGAATCATCCACCACCCAAATAGTACCTGGTCTGTGCGGTTCCTGTTGCTGGCCCTGACCATTACAGAACACAGTAAAAGGGGACTAAAAAGTTTTTAGAGAGAAAAACGAATGGACTACATTATAATTTTAGAACTACAACAAAGTGCTTGTACCAGGATAAATATAGATAAAATAGACAATGAGTATAGAAACAAGGAGGTGTACCTATAAAGGATCGGTGAGCATACGTTATAATAAACGTCTACTGCAGCAAGTAGAAAAAGAAATGAGACAGCAAGGTTAAAGAACACATTTACACGAGGTCGAGGAACACTAAAGCCATTGGTTGGGAAAAAGTGGGCAGGTTTAGTGGGAGGTGGCGTGAGCAGGAGTGCTGATTGGTTTGAATCTGGCGAACTGACAGGCGTTAGCGTGACAGATGAAACCTCTAAAGAGGACACCGAGGTGACATCATCAGCACAGCAGGATAGAGCAGAAGATAACACGTAGGCCTCAAGAGAGGAATTGATACGCAACAGCTGAGAGAAACAGAATAAAGAGAGAAAAGAAGAGAAAGCGGAAGAGAATTTTAGTACATTTCAATATAATGAAAAATTGATGCACATCAATAGCAATGCATTTCTGATTAGCGTCTAATGCACACTGATGTGGCCACTTTATTAGAGAAACCTGCCCTTTTCATGACTGGAGCTTTCCTATATGGAAATTCGAAAATCAAGCGAGCAAGTTTTCTGTGGCTCAGATTCGGTGTAAATCCACATTAAAATAAAGAGAGCAATCTGAAACTCTTTGAACGATGTATGGTAATCAGTGCTAGACTAGCTGGGGCTAGTATTTCATTAACATCCAACCTTGGTTGGTTTTCTCATGCAACGGCATTAAGAGTATACAGAGAATGGTGTGATCAAGAAAAAAACTTCGAGTCAAAGGGGATCCTGTAGACTTAACCAACTCGTCAATGATTGGGGTCACAGGAGGATCATCAAGAACTGTTCTGACAAACAGGCAGTGCACAGTCAAGCAAATTGCAGCCGAATACAATGCTAACATGTCCAAATGTATTCATGAGCTCCAACTGCAACTGAACTGACGAGCAGTTCAAGTGGCATTGCTGTCTAAGGGAAACGGAAAGGCAAGTGGGTGTGGTCAGATGAATCCAGATTTCTCTTGTTGATGACCTCTGGAATGGCCAAGTCAAAGTCCTGACCTTAAGCCAATGGAAATGTTGTTGAAGGACCTGAAGTGAGCAGTTAATGTGAGGAAACCGACCAACATCCCAGAGTTGAAGCTGTTCTGTACGAAGGAATGGGCTAAAATTCCTCCAAGCCGGTGTGCAGGACTGATCAACAGTTACAGGAAACGTTTAGTTGCAGGGGGGGGGGGAGGGGGTCACACCAGATACTGAAAGCAAAGGTTCACATACTTTTGCCACTCATTAATATGTAATATTGGGTCATTTTCCTCAATAAAAATAAACCAACTGCTGTGGTTCCTATGACCAAAGGAGGCCCAACATGCTACTAGATGGGTGTCTATAATAAAGTGACCATCAAGGGTTTAATCATCTAAATCTGTCATCTTCACTCAAACCTGCAAAAAGCCTCAGATTTTCCCTCCAGTAAAAAAGAAGCTACACCTGATTTCCCTTGTCTCATCAGTTCACCTTGGACTTCTATGCCTCTGCCTGTTCTGAAACGAAAGCTGCAGTGACTGAGGCTCTTTACAGAGATGAGTGAAGATCGCCGCTCTGAATCATTAGACATACTGGCGATGATTGTGTGCTGCTCAGTTGATCCTCCAGGTCGTGAAGTTGCTTTTTCAGCCTCGAGTTCTCCATTTCCAAGTCCTGTATCTGAAAGAACGTTAAAAGAAACCTTTTCATGCTGATCAATACAACATTGTAATCTGTAACAAATTAAAACATGCTGGATTTGCAGTGAAACATTTGCCGTGGAGTAAAGGTGACAAATGCCAACTTTAATATGAGGCCATGAATAATTTAAAACATAACCTTTATGTTTAATTTTATTTAATCATTTGCAGTCCTTCAAGATTCCTGAAGATTGTGACACACAGATATCACCAGGTAATTCGTAGTTGCTCTTTGGTCTGTATTGATGTCATTCTGAGTTCCTGTTTCAGTACCTATTTTTCTTTCGTTTTGTCTAAATGAAATGCACCTCACTGGAGTTCAGGTTGGGTAACTGATTTAGCCACTCTTTTCACATTTTTAGACTTTTTTTTACATGAAAATGCCTAATCTAAAAGTAAAGTGCCTCCCAGTTGTTTTTGTGTATGAGCAATTCTTTTCTTATCTGCACACTTTACTCAATCCAAGTTATTACCTCAACTGAACACTAGGGGTGGGAACGATGATATCATGATTCTGCCATTTTGTGATACTTGATATGATGCAAGAAAATCCCCTAAGGTTTACAATATCGGTATAACTAAAGATAAAATAAGCCTAAATAGGCAAATAGCAGGAATCACCCATTAATAAATTAAACCTATTAATTATCTCAAAGAAAGACTGGAAGGGATTTACATACATCTCCTTCTAAAGTGCATAATATCATTAAACAATTCCAAGAGGCCACACGCCTAAACTGAACACCTGTGATCTTTGATCTCCCAGACAGCACTGCATCAAGAACCATCATTCAACAATTGCACTACAATGCAGAGTTACATTCACAAATGCCACTTAAAACGTTAATGTGGAACAGTACAGAGCCAAAATAACTGTCTCGTTGAAAAAATACCAACATTTCTGGCCTTACCTGCTTCTGTAAGTTTCCTATTTGCTTTCTGGTCTCCACATCTTTCCCCCCAGACTCCAGGAACTTTTTATAGGCCAGGTCAAATGCCTGGCCAATGATGATGGTGATCTCTTCTGCCTAAACCAGAAATGAACAAACAGCAGCTTTATGTAAACATGTGGCCACCAGTGACTAGATATTTGAGTATCAGATAGTAGTGACACTACTGAGTGTGTTTACAAGCACTTAATATTCCGATAACTGCTGAGAATCAGATTTAGTCAGTAATCCGATCAATAAGTATACATGTATGCACCCCACAAAGTGTTCAATAAGTGTTTTGCTGCCTTTTAATTCCGGGGTTGCCAGAATCAGCAAGAATTAATCCAATTACTGGATTAATATTCAGCTCTCCTTATTGGATTTCTTAATTTGATTTCCACATCGCAGTATGCTGTATACATGACCACTTAAATAATCAGATAACTGCAGAATACTGACTATGACTGTATTATTTAAATGCACTCACTGAATTGGTGTCATGGTAGTGTGTGGTGTTTGTAAAAGTGTCGTGCCCAGCTGCTTAGTTGGGGTTATTTAGCACCACACACACACACACACACACACACACACAAACACACAGTGACACTATATATATATATATACATATATATATACATATACACATATATATATATATATATATATATATATATACATACATACATACATACATACATATACACATACATACACATACATACATTACATACATACATACATATGTATATATTATACACATATATGTGGTATAATTATATATGATCATACTAAAACAACAGTATATCTAATCGACTGGTGGCCTACGACTTTTGCAAAGTACTGTACACTGCATTACTGCACTATAGTTATACTTACACATTTGTCACTGTTAAACACGTAGCAGAGGTGTTTCTTGGTGTCAGACTCGGTGCAAATGTAAGCAAAGATTCGTTTGTCTGTTTTATCATCGGCGCAGAAGGACATCCTGTGCAGCTGGCAGTTGTGTTGGACGTCCTACACATAAGAGCCGAAATGCTGGTAAAGGCTGTTTTATGATCAAGTATCATAGCAGTATCGCACCTGCATTATCTAAAATGATCAACACTGTACACGGTACCTTTTTTTTTGTGGATCCAATATTTTCACTCCATATATCGAGATTTGTAGCTCAACTTTGGGAATTTTCTCACCCTCTGACTTTTTGATGTGCCTTTGAAACTGAAAAAGCAAAGAACAAGCATTGTGGCAAACAGTCAATAAAATCTATTACTAACAAGTAAACAACCTGGGGGAAATGGCACCATATTAGTAACTAGCATTCTGCAATAGACTGATTTCAAGCCAACATTCATTATATAATTGTGTTGACAGGTTTCAGTTTGAAGGCAATGGTAGCTCACCGGCGACGATGCAGTGAAGTTTTGACCTCAGTGTAAGTCGCTTGGTTTGTTTGTCTGTTTGTTTAATATGTTTGATTTATTTAACATCACTATCAGCTTCAGTTGCCATTATAGTGAGAGATACACAAGGTTACAATCAATGCGCAAGGTTTACATTGAGTCTAGTATATATATATATATATATATATATATATATATATATATATATATATATATATATATATATACACACACACACACGCATATACATATATATATATACACACACACATATACATATATATACACACACACATATACATATATACACACACACAGTTCAGGCCATTTAAGCGTACTCTATTAACCTAGTGCATGTCTTTGGAATGTGGGAGGAAGCTAGAGTAGTTGGAATAGACCCACATGGACATGGGGTTTTCAAGTCCCAACCTCTGTCAAGCTGCCACAGTTGGGTCCTTGAGAAAGACCCCTATCCCACAATTTGCTTGGATTGTAACAGCTGTAACTGCCAGTTTTTTATGTACAAAACAAAGACTGAACTATCACCACAATAGTAACTTTTAGACTAACGAAGACACATTTCACATGGCAACTATTAGGCATGGGGGTGGTACTATTATGTGTTGGGTCGGGTTTCCTGGAAAAAGGTTTTATGTTCTAAAAAGACAATAATCTAGAGCACCTCTAAATCAATATTTAACTACAGGTATGCGCCTTTTAACGTGCTTCTGATCAAAGTCAGTTTGCTTTAATGACAGTTTGCTTAAACATTTTTAGAAATTGTAACAGGAAATAAAACCTGTCTTTTAATTCCGGACATTCCGGCTATAAACAGCCAATCAACAAGCTCACCTCAAGAGCCAATCAACACTGTGGAAACACGGACAGATGTCGCAGTTAAGGAGCAGAAGGCCGTCATATACAGTGGTGCTTGAAAGTTTGTGAACCCTTTTCTGAATAAATATTATCTAAAACATCATCAGATTTTCACACAAGTCCTAAAAGTAGTATTATACTTGGTCAGTTATTTATTGAGGAAAATGATCCAATATTACATATTAGTGAAAAAGAGTTGTTGGTGCTCATCAGGCTGGAAAAGGTTACAAAACCATCTCTAAAGAGTTTGGATTCCACCAATTCCACAGTCAGACAGATTGCGTACAAATGGAGGAAAATTCAAGATCATTGTTACCTCCACAGGAGTGGTCCGACCAACAAAGATCACTCCAGGAGGATGGAGAGTAATAGTTGGCGAGGTCACAAAGGACCCCAGGGTAACTTCTAAAGCACTTGAAGGCCTCTCTCACATTGGCTAATGTTAATTGTTCATGAGTCCACCATCAGAAGAACACTGAACAACAATGGTGTGGCATGGGCAGGGTTGCAAGGAGAAAGCCACTGCTCTCCAAAAAGAACATTGCTCTGCTTCTCTGCCAGTTTGCTAAAGATCATGTGGACAAGCCAGAAGGCTAATTGGAAGAAATGGTTTTGTGGACAGATGAGACCCAAAACAGAACTTTTTGGTTTAAAAGAAGGAAAACACACTGCATTCCAGCATAAGAACTTATCCCATCTGTGAAACATGGTGGTGGTAGTATCAGGTTTGGGCTTGTTTTCGCTGCATCTGAGCCAGGACGGCTTTGCCATCATTGATGGAACAATGAATTCTGATTTATATCAGAGAATTCTAAAGGAAAAAATTGTCAGGACATCTGTCCATGAACTGAATCTCAAGAGAAGGTGGCTCATGCAGCAAGGGACAACAACCATAAGCACACAAGTCGTTCTACCAAAGAATGGTTAAAGAAGAATAAAGTTAATGTCTTGGAATGGCCAAGTCAAAGTCCTGACTTAATCCAATCAAAATGTTGTGGAAGGACCTGAAGTGAGCAGTTAATGTGAGGAAACCCACCAACATCCCAGAGCTGAAGCTGTTCTGTACGGAGGAATGGGCTAAAATTCCTCCAAGCCGGTGTGCAGGACTGATCAACAGTTACAGGAAACGTTTAGTTGCAGTTATTGCTGCACAGGGGGGTCACACCAGATACTGAATTCAATATATATGTGTGCGTGTGAGATGGTTGCCAGGTCCACTTTTTCTAAGAGATTTCGGACTAATTTTCTATAAAGTCACTTACAAATATTGGTAGTTGTGAGTTGAAGGTTTTTGGGTTTTGTTTCTAAGTTGAAGTTGCTTATTTGCTCCTGCTCCCTGATCTTGTCTCTCTCTTCAATATCCCTGCAAGTTGGTTTGGTTCAACCTCTAAGGTGAAAAGGAAACCCTACATTACTTTATTTCATGTTTTTGTCTGATCACAGTCACATACTCACATTGTACTAGGTTGTGCTGTTTTGTGCTTTTTTATTGTTTGTTTGTTCTGAGCCATTTTGTTTAATTTAGGTTTGTCACTCTTATGGGATCTGGCTTCCCTGGTGTGTGTGTAGCTACCTTACCAGTAATGTGCGTGCTTGCTCGCCTTTGGACCTAGAGACTGTTCTAAAGAGATTCACATAGACTCCACACAGATTCCACACCAGAGATTCAGTGGAAATGTCGAGACTTTTTGTGCAAGTTACTCATGATTGTGTGGATGACTTTTTGATACTTAGTTGTAACAAGCTGTAAATGATGTTTGTAAGAGTATGTGCCTGTCCTACTACTCTTTTACTCTTTTGTTTGTCCCCCCTCTAACCTATAACTACATAAACTGGTTCACATTCAATCTCTGTTTCATCTGGCTGATCTGCCGTAATAATGTCTATCGACGCATTTTCGGCTTCCATAAAACAAAAGTTTCAGATCCATCATACCATCCTCTTAAGTGGTACGTCTTTCTCCTACACAGGAACGCACGAGTACATTACTGTATTTTTCATAATTATTGTAAATTTCTATAAATTACAAAAGGCTTAGCATGCGTATTTCAGTGATTTCAGAGACATTTATGGATCATCATTTGTCTTTTTGCTGGCATTGCCCACACTTATTGCATAAGACTGTAACTAATGGAGAAGTCAGAAGACTCTTAAAGCTGAACGTCCATCAGAGATTTAGGACAGTGGTTATGTGAATCTCTTATATGAATCCTGGATTATTATCTAAAGAAATGACAGTGCCAGTGCAGTTACATCAGCACAGCTAAAATGAGCTACAAGCCATTAAAAAGAAAGTTAGAAACTGTCAAAATGTGGGCACTGAGCTGGTGCAGCAATCAAATATAAGTCTCTGGCTTGGTTGGGCAATCCAAAAACTCAACTGGGCATGTCTGAGGAAAAGCCCATTGGTGGATTGAGGTGCCACCTGAAGTAGCGTGTTCTCGCCAAAGAGTGGGAGGTGGCTGCAAAGCACTCGGCATAGGGGTTAGCACATGGCAGGCATTGTCGATAATGGGAATATCGAATTTGGGGAGACAAAGGGGAAAAATAAAACACAAAGCAAGCGAACAAACAAAAACAACCTCACTCCTATGGCAGTACATCACAGCTATTTAATTGTCGAGAAAATAAGCTTTCAGGTTAAAATCACTGCAGATTTAATTAGTTTTGCAGCCATTTAATTAGTGGTGGAGTTATGACCTGCAGTTCATAAATATAGTAAAATAAAAAACTACAGTTCTATTGTTTAATGGCTTGTAAATTCAATAAACACACGCACACACACACACACACACACACACACACACACACACACACACACACACACACACACACACGGATACATACCTTCAGTTTCCTTACAGCTATTCGAACAACATCTGTGCCTTTTGGTTGGTCGACCTCCGTGATTCCCAAAAACTACAAAATGTGAAACATTACGATTAAAGTCAAACAGCTTTTCCATATCACTCAAATACGCGTCACATGCTTGTTAAGAGCAGAAGATTTTAGCTGTCCATCAAACAGGAGGACGGGGTACCAAATAGGAATTGAAAGTACACTTTTTGTTGTTGTTTGTTCAGACAAAATACTGGCTTGCTCAGCCAATTAAAACTTATTTATACAGCACTTTTAAAAATGGATAATTCAAAGCAGCTTTACAATTTATCTAGGCCCACAGCCCTAACTGAGCAAGCCTAGGGCAACAGTGAGAGGGAAAATCTCCCTAAATGTTATAAGGAAGAAATGGTGGGAGGACCAAGACTCAAAAAGAGACCCAATCACCTTCAGCAGCCTAGATGTTATATGTAAGGAGTTACCCAATGAATAACTATAGGGGTAATTCAAATATGCAGAAGCTAAATATAAGAAATTAAAACAGAGGACATCTAAAGAAAATATAATAAATAATATGAAATACAGTAACACAGATTATAATAAATGAAAGAGAATACAGTATTATGAAGGGTATCATAAAATAGAGAACACAAAACTTTAGAATATAAAACAGTAGTGTAACTATAATAAATAAAATAATAATTACAATAATGCAGAGGACATGTATAGAAAATGTAATAAATAAAATAAAATATAATAATACAGTTCTCATATTCGTCGCTGTAATTTGTTCCAGAAGGCTTGTCAAGAACCAAAAACGACTAGTACCGAGCAAATTATTCCCATAAGAAAAAATGTATATTGAATTAATCTGTTCCAGACCCCCAGAGCCACACTGTCCATAAGTAATGAAAAGTAAGTTAATGTTTCAAACACTTACATTAACAGACATTACATATAATAAAGTCCTGAAAAATCTCATTTACTGAGTTTAGTTTAATGAGTAATGGACTGAAAGTGAAAAGTGAAAAAACACTTTATTGGTGAACTCAGCGCTAGCATAGCTGCTAAGATAACTGGAACCTATGTTTCCTTTTGGTTTCCTTTCAGCTGGCTCTTATAACTAACCTTTGTATCCAGTCTGGGGTTATTTGCCCTAAGAATACAGTACTGTAGATGTAAAAATAAAGAAAAATACATCAAAAATAGCGAAGATCTTCTCTGGGGGCTATTGTGAGCCTGAATCACTGTGTACTGAATCATGAATCAGTTTCGGCTGAAACGAGTCGCGTCGCTCGACTCGTACAAGTTTAAGCAAATGCGGCAAGTACCAACACAATTTTTTCTAGTCAAAATATGTTGAGAACTGAAATCGATGAGTTCTGAGGTAGTCGAGAACCGAGGTACCACTCTATACAGATTAAAATAACTGAAAGAGAATACAATATTAGGAAGTGTATTGAAAAATAAAGAACTTAAAACTTTAGAATATAAAACAGTAGAATATGTAATAAATAAAATGATAAATATAATAACGCAGACAACATGAGTGAGTATGGGCATTACAGGTACTTCTTGATTTACAACAGGGATACGTTCTGATAAATCCATCATATGTTCAAATTATTAACACAAAGCTTATTTTATAATAAAGTGTTGAACATATTGTGTCGTTTTTTGAGTAATGTATTGAAAATGATAAACACAAAATGGTTATTCTACTGGTGCTGCTGCCCATGGCAAAGTCGAAAAATCATAAACCGGACCATTGTAAAATAGGGAGTGTCTGTATTTAGTCCAGTAAACAGCATCATTGTTCTCGTGTACTCAAGGGTAACCAGACATACCAGTTAACTAAAACAACACATGTAATCTGGTTGATGGATTAAATTTACAAATCCATCTTAATCCCCTAACAGTTACAACTGAACTGTGCTTCTACATGATCAAGTAATAACAACGGAAAGCTCTTTAGAAGAGAACAGGTATGACAGTTTATGCTCAGGTGTAATCAGAACATGCTGATAACCCCATACAAGGTGATTCTAGTATCTATTAGTTTTAGGGGTGCTGAGCACCCAATGAGACCCAATGAGTAGTCCAGTGTTGAGAATATTATGTTTAAACCATATGCTTTCTATTTTTCAGCTCATCAGAAACAACAATAACAACATAAATGACTTCTTACTATTTTTAGGAGTTCACTGATTCAATGAAGGAGTGCTTGAGCACCCCTAAAAAGGGTCTACACAAAACCCTTGACCTGATCACATTTACATTTACAGCATTTAGCAGACACCCTTATCCAGAGTGACTTACAATTGATACAGTCTTACAATCCAAGCAATTGTGGGTTAAGGGCCTTGCTCAAGGACCCAACAGTGGCAGCTTGGCAGAGGTGGGATTTGAACCCTTGACCTTCTGGTCCAGAGTCCATTACCTTAACCACTAGGCTACCACAGTCCCGCAGGCTACCACAGATCACCACATTTTCCCTAGAAGGCTTGGGCTCTAGGCATACCGCGACACAGTGTCTCCACTGCAGTACATGCAGCACACCATCTTTACCCTGCAACTGCTTCATTATCTCCCACTAAGTATAATATCCTTTACAAAAGTCTGTTTGACATCCAAATCTCCGCACAGCTTGGCTCCATCTTATTTTGCCAATCTACTTCAGCTCTGGATGTCTGCATGTGCTCTCTGATCTGCCAGTGCTGACCTTCTCACAGTGTGTGACAGACAGCTGGAGAGTTCTCCACTGTAGCTCCTAAACTATGGAGACCTTTCCCCAAACCATCTGCTGCTCTGAATATCTTTTTGACAAGTGTTTTTATGGCTGCTTTCTTTCCAATACAAATTCAACAATCAGCCATAGCATCCTCCTTGTTTCTTCACTCACTGTTCATTTTATCAGCTCTTCTTGCCATATAGATGCACATTGTAGTTCTACGATTACAGACTGTAGTCCATCTGTTTGTTTACATACTTTGTTAGTCCCCTTTACTCTGTTCTCTAATGGTCAGGACCCCCACAGGACCACCACAGATCAGGTATTAATTGGGTGGTGGATCATTCCCAGCACTGCAGTAACACTGATGGCGGTGGTGGTGTGTGGTGCATTGGCGCGAGAGGATCAGACACAACAGTGCTGTGAACAGTTTTCAAACACTGCACCCACTCGCTCTATTAGACACACCTACCTTGTAGATGTAACAAACTTGCATAAAGTAAATAAATTTGCTTACTTGATGATTTGGCGTCCATCCAGTATTTTAGTTCTAGCTAGCTAATGTCATATTACTCTAACAACACACTAAGAGCTGGATTTTTTTCTGGAGCAGATAGCAAATCTTACCAATGATTGTATAGTAAGTCCCCTAGATGCAAACCTTCGACTAATGATCTTTCAAAGATGCGAATGTGCGTGTGCAATACACCGAATATTATATAAATAAGTGCAAAATTAAGAACTGTGGCGGAATTTCAAATTGCATGTCAGCAACATCTCTGGTGATTAACAGAGGTGAGCACTCCGTCTCAGTCATATTCGAGCTTAATCAAGAACTGGTTGTGTTACCGACTGTCATGCTTGGGCAGAAAGCGGGAGATGAACACTAGAAGCCGGTACAGTGCAGAGCCTTATTTAGAAACTGTAAACACTGAAGAACTGAGTGCAATAATGAAACTAAGACCTGGGCATCCAGAATCCACAAACAGTCCAAAATGCATCAAGAAGGAATGCCGTGATGTGTGCATGAGGAAACAGGAAACCGTAACAGCATGAACCGCATTGAATACTCAATTCACGCCAAACAAAGGAAATGCAGGGTTTAAATAACCAAAGTAATGAGACAGAAACTAAACAGCTGAAGTAAATCAGGAAGTCAGAATGTAAACAAAGGTGGTGCAATGCGAAGGGATGATGTGGAAGGAGCAATGGAGGTACCTACCTGTACAGTACCAACTTTTTGTGTAATTATTTTAAACCCAGAATGAGCCATAGCAATGGACTTAGTGAAGAGCCATAACAATGGACACTAAAATAAAAATAAGCGAGATCAGGTGTCGGAGGCTCACAAGCTGGATGCTTAAGCTAAATATGTCGAACATACAAACTTTTGGACATGCGTACCCATTCTTGGAATGGAACTGGTTCGTATCTAGGGAACTTATTGTACATGCCTTTTAAAAAGGGCCTAAATGCGACATATTAGTTACATGAAGAAGGTCTTTCATTTGTAAAGGAAAGTAACGTTCAAGTTTGCCATAATTTATGAGATATCTATTTAGTTATTATTCTCATTTCATTGTACGTGAAGTGCAAAGGATTCCTTTGAAAGCACAAGCCTAGATAAATGAGTCACCAGGGGCCTGCAGAAACACAACTGGATACGTTGATACATGCAAACAGTGACTGATGTTGAGCAGCAATTTTCCACTCTGTTGAAAAGACGTGTGCTTTTGTGTATTTAAGTGCTGTGTATTTAAGTCCATCCCCACCATTGTAATCACAACATATTTTCCTAGTTCTTTAGTCCTCGTCTAGTCTTTCTGCTACGTCTACAGTGAGATGACATTCAAATCCCAAACATGTTCTTTCCCATGCCTCATTAGTAAAGCTTTGGGAATGACTTTAGTTGTAAAGTGGGTGATCAGGATAAAAGATGGGCCTCCTGTATTTGCCCTATCACGTGTCAGGCTCACACCAAGGTTCACACCATATGCCTTATACTATTCCTCTGCTTTGACGAGAACCCGAACCTGACTTCTGCCTGACAACTGTAAATGGTAAAACAATAAAATCCAACCATACTGTTAAATATCCTAATTTATCATTTCAGGCCAGGACCCCGCATTCAAGATTATCTGTGCCAGAGCCTCCAAAAAACATGACAGAGTGACAACGTGTCTGTTACGTGTACCTTATTTATGAATAAGTAATACACACTTAGTGAAAAAGTAATTGCTCTATCACTCAAAAACCGTGCCTGACAGAACAATTTCGACAAGAACAAGATTTTTAGTCAGTGTGAAAACTACTATTAGGTCCACTTGCAGTTTTTGGGGGAAGACAGAAGTTAAAAAGTTGTTGTCAGGTGTAATTTGTCTTGGTATTGATTACTAAAACTGACGCTGTACGTCACCTCTATGCATGTGTAGCAAAGAAAATAAATACAATGCAATCACAGTGGACACATTTATGCATTAGAATAAAAAGAGGCAGTCAGATACACTACACTATATATACATTATGTACACTACGTCTACACTATACAGAAAAAGTATGGGCACCTGTTCTATTTCAGCAACACTCACTTGTAACACTTTTATAAGTTAAAGCATACAATTCTGGATTCTCCCTAGACAAACCGTGGAAGTAAAATGGGTTGTACTGATACTACAGTGACTCCTCTCTCAGAAAGTCAGTTCATCAACTTGCTGGCCCGCTGGCTTTAACCAAAGCCCACAGGGAATTGGTTTGCCATCTTTGATTGAGAACTTGGGTAGCCTGCAAAGAACCATGACCTCAGACTAGTGACAGACGATTAATGCCTTTTTGAAAGAATCGGCAAAAATAGTGGGGAAAACGCAGATAAACTTTGTTTGCTGCTTTGAACTTTCAGCTCATAAACTGGGACTTACTTGTTTGTTTATTCGGTTTATTTAATGTCGCTATCAGCATCAGTGGCCATTTCAGCGTCACACACAAGGTTACATCTATACACAAGTTTACACCAAGATTAGTCTTATATATACAGGGTGGGTCATTTATATGGATACACCTAAATAAAATGGGAATGGTTTGTGATATCAACTTCCTGTTTGTGGCACATTAGTATATGAGAGGGGGGAAACTTTTCAAGATGGGTGTTGACCATGGCGGCCATTTTGAAGTTGGCCATTTTGGATCCAACTTTATTATTTCCAGTGGAAAGAGGGTCATGTAACACATCAAACTTATTGCATGCTTGGTTTTAACAGAACTTTATTCTTTCATGAGTTATTTACAAGTTTATGACCACATAGACAATTTACCTTCAGTTGACCCCAAAGATAAAAGTCTAAGGGGGTCAGATCGGGAGATCATTTCTTCTGCGGTGTTGCTATCAGTGTGTGAAGAGTGGGAGAAGAGGTTTGCATTGACAATCCAACACAATGGGCAGCACTTTGAACACATTTTATAAGTGGTCATAAACTTGTAAATAATTCATGAACGAATAAAGTTCCAAGCACACCATTGTTTTTCTTGTGAAATTCTCAATAAGTTTGATGTGTTACATGACCCTCTTCCCATTGGAAATAATAAAGTTGGATCCAAAATGGCCAACTTCAAAATGACCACCATGGTCAACACCAGTCGTGAAACGTTTCCCCCCTCCCATATACTAATGTGCCACAAACAGGAAGTTGATATCACCAACCATTCCCATTTTATTTAGGTGTATCAATATAAATGGCCCACCCTGTACATTTAAGTCAATACCAATTTAGCATAATAAATTATCCTAACACACGTCCCTGGACTGTGGGAGGAAACCGGAGTACCCAAAGTAAACCAATGCAGACACAGGAAGGACATGTAGACTCTACACAGAAAGGACCCAGGCCACTCCAACCTGGGACTGAACCCAGGATGTTCTTGCTGTGAGGAGACGGTGCTACCCACCGAGCCACCAAGTCACCCCATAAACTGGGACTACTGAGTGACGAAAAACAAAGAAGTGCTGAGATTCAGTGAGGGTGGGGCCATTTATGAGAAGATGAAAACAGCATTACAACTTGCTGCCTTTAACTGGAACTGGGATTAAAAACAAAAAGATGCTGATACCATGTGCACTACTCTAACACTGTTTATTTTTTTGGCAAGTATATATAAATTTGAATTTTTTTCCCAGAAAAAATGTGATACTGTTATCTGGTAATAAATGCTGGAGTTAAGAGCAGGAAAACTTATTTTTTCATTTATCAAAAAGACAAAGACGGTGCATTTAGAGCTTAAGTAAATGGTAATTTAAGTTCAGCAATTTGATGTCTCATTTATTGTTATTAGTTTTATCAGTTATAAAAATAAAATAACTGATATTGGCATTATATATCGGCCATCGGTCACCCTGCTCTCATTAATCGGCATCGGCCATTTAAAAAAAAAAAATCAGACAACCGGAATATGCACTGGAATGCAAAAGTGAGCTAGGGCTTATTGTCTGACATCAGAAGCAGACCTCACAGTCATGTTCCAAAATCTACTGGGAAGCCCTTTTAGAAGAACAAAGCCTGTTGTAATAGCAAAGGTCGTTCTGAATGTAATTTATGGGTTTTTACAAACTTTTGTCTATACAGGGTATATACACACTCGTGTACACCCAACAATGAGTGTGCAGGACACAGTAGGAAGACGAACTACCGAATATGAGAGTGTGTCCTTCTGAATTACAGTGAGAACTTGCTCAAGTTCACACCACTGAGTGGATATTAAATTTCTCTAATATTATAAGTGTTCTGGCTTACAGTGGCACCGTACCAAAACTGATTTATCAGAACTAATGAGTTACAGTCATAAAAGAAAGCTAATAATAAAGAACAAAAGCAGTTAGTAGTCTGTACCATACCTTGGCGCTGTATGCTATGTGATGGTTCACCAGGGCCTCTGGCTTGTGCATGGTGGGCTTATCTGTAAAAACAGCAGAAAGTTGAACAGAACTGGTAAATCCAAAAGCACTCTTCTCTGTTCCAAGCATTAGAGGAAATGGAAAATTACACAACATTTTTGAGCCCAGTGATTCACAGTGATTATTTCACTTGCTAACATTTGCAAGAAATACTGCTTACAACAACATTCATTAGGCCACGAGCGGTCACGCTCTTAAGTCAACCAAGATTTTTTCACAAACTGCAAATGATGAGCATACAACAGCCTTTTAAAACAGCCTTCCCAAAATAAATCTGCTCGTACTGACTGCATTGTATCACCATAAACCTAATACCTGTCTCCCTCTCCCTTTGGAATAAATATATCAATGGATCAAGCTGCTGCCTGGGCACAAGGTGATAAATAGGTTGTATCCTCTATGTCTCTTGGCCCCATCTAAGAGAAGAAAATAGGTTTTGATTAATGGAATGTCAAAAAAGGTCGTTTCAATGGTCAGCAACACAACCTGACACAATTTGGGCCTTAGTCAGCAGGCTCAGCTTAGACAGAGCGAGGGGGAGAGGATAATGTGCCTCTTAGTCACACAGCAACATCGCAACATTGCCCATAAACAGGCTCTTATGAAATGAAGTGTTTGGCTGTCAGGAAGCATATTTAGGAACAAACAGATGTTCATCCTATACTTCAGCATCATTTGCTCAGGTAGAGGATTCGGGTCTGACAGCGCTGATTCATGCATGACTGACGAATCCGGGAAAACGCTCCCTTCCTGAATTAGGGATCTATGAAATCCATTACATTTTTTCCCAATTTCGTTTTTTACGGATTTTTTTTCTTCACCATTTTGTTTTTCTTTAAGAAAATAATTACAATTAAACAAACAATAGTAAAACGGGACCTTTGTATTTATTCAAAGTGCTGCTATAACATTTAGCAATAGATAGAATATACAGTGGTGCTTGAAAGTTTGTGAATCCTTTAGATTTTTCTATATTTCTGCATAAATATGACCTAAAACATCAGCAGATTTGCACACAAGTCCTAAAAGTAAAATATAAGTCCAAAAATATTATACTTGGTCATTTATTTATTGAGGATATTACATACTAGTGAGTGGCAAAAGTATTTGAACCTTTGCTTTCAGTATCTGGTGCGATTCCCCTGTGCAGCAATAACTGCAACTAAACGTTTCCTGTAACTGTTGATCAGTCCTGCACGCCGGCTTGGACGAATTTTAGCCCATTCCTCCATACAGAACAGCTTCAACTCTGGGATGTTGGTGGGTTTCCTCACATTAACTGCTCCTTCATATTAGCTCCGTCCACAACATTTTGATTGGATTAAGGTCAGGACTTTGACTTGGCCTTTCCAAAACATTAACTTTATTCTTCTTTAACCATTCTTTGGTAGAACGACTTGTGGGCTTAGGGTCGTTGCCTTGCTGCATGACCCACCTTCTCTTGAGATTCAGTTCATGGACAGATGTCCTGACATTTTCCTTTAGAATTCTCTGATCAAATTCAGAATTCATTGTTCCATCAATGATGGCAAGCCGTCCTGGCCCAGATGCAGCAAAACAGGCCCAAACCATGATACTACCAACAACATGTTTCACAGATGGGATAAGGTTCTTATGCTGGAATGCAGTGTTTTCCTTTTTCCAAAACCCAAACCAGATATACCAACAATTTCATCATTCACAGATGGGATAAGGTTCCCTTATGCTGGACAATGCAGTGTGTTTCCTTTTTCCAAACATAACGCTTTCTTAAAAATGTTCTGTTTTGGTCTCATCCGTCCACAAAACATTCTTCCAATAGTCTTCTGGCTTGTCCACGTGATCTTTAGCAAACTGCAGACGAGCAGCAATGTTCTTTTTGGAGAGCAGTGGCTTTCTCCTTGCAACCCTGCACACCATTGTTGTTCAGTGTTCTACTGATGGGGGACTCATGAACATTAACATTAGCCAATGTGAGAGAGGCCTTCAATTGCTTAGAAGTTACCCTGGGGTCCTTTGTGACCTCACCAACTATTACACTCCTTGCTCTTGGAGTGATCTTTGTTGGTCAACCACTCCTGGGGAGGGTAACAATGGTTTTGAATTTGCTCCATTTGTACACAATCTGTCTGACTGGATTGGTGGAGTCCAAACTCTTTAGAGATGGTTTTGTAACCTTTTCCAGCCTGATGAGCACCAACAACTATTTCTGAGGTCCTCAGAATTCTTCTTTGTTCGTGCCATGACACACTTTCACAAACATGTTGTAAAGAGCAGATTTTGATAGATCCCTGTTCTTTAAATAAAACAGGGTGCACACTCACACCTGATTATCATCCTATTGATTGAAAACACCTGACTAATTTCACCTTAAAGTTAACTGCTAATCCTAGAGGTTCACATACTTTTGCCACTCACTAATGTGTAATAATAATATTGGACTTGTGTGAAAACCTGATGACGTTTTAGGTCACATTTATGCAGAAATATAAAAACAAATCTAAAGGGTTCACAAACCTTCAAGCACCACTGTACTAAAACAAGGACCTAGGAAAACCAAACTTCTCTCACTTATTACTGATCATAAGTACTCTCTACTGCTCTTAAAATCCTTACTGCTCATTGAAGTAAGTACTCTTTTTTCTTTCTTCCATTTAAAAATATAAGGAAAAAGCTTAACATAAAAATGATTACTTTCTGTTTCGACTGTCATTTCATTTTCGTCACTTCAGAAGTAGAGATCACCAGTAGTACTTGAGAGAATTTGGTCTTCCTAGATCACCAAACGACATTACGCCATTTTCAGCTTTGTTCATGTTAAGTGTTTTAGACTCTCCCACTCAGACAGGTCCACAGATAGCGCTAGCACCTCGCTAGCATATCCAGTGCAGCTAGCCTGTGATACCCCTTTCACGTTAGCAAAGAAAAGGCTAAAGTTCATGAATCAGACAGTTTAAATATAAAATAACAAATATATTCTTCATATCTAAAGTATTGGCACATTTTCTCACCAATTTGGAATCGAAACTTGGAATCGCTAAGAATGCAAACGATACCCAAGTACATTAGCCTTGTTTGCAGCAAAGCAATTTAAACAAAAACATGCAGTCAGTCCCAACAGCTTTGGAGCTCCCACTGTCATCTGGCATTTGAGAGAAGATATTTTTGAACAACACTCATCTTTGCAAGATAAGTTTAGGGAGCTCAGTGACACTGACATTTATGGATTGCAGTCCATGAATAGCAATCCTAGGGCCTGCTTGCACAAAAGTCTGTTTGAAAACAAAAGGCATCAAATAAAATTGTTCAGGCATTACACAAAGCTGTTAAATATAGAAATATAAATCCAGCTTGTTGTGTTAATGTTGTATTACTTATCACGTTCTTTTCAGGCAGAAATCTTAAATGATCTCTGCCATGTTGGATAACAGATTACTAGTTGTCTCTATAATGGGACAGAGATTAAAAAGCTATTACGCTCAGCCTCATTAGCTATCAAGATAACACTCTACCTGAGCACACTGCAGAACATTACGTGGGAAGACTCACTGAATTAAAAAGCGATGTTTAGTAATCATTACTACCTCTGTAAGCTAGTCACATGGGCACAGAGAGTCTTATCTTGGCACTGATGTTGATTAATTTCGATCGAATTTTCTTGGGACGTTCAGAACATTTATAGTCATTTAGCACTATAAAGACTTCATATCTGTTTTGTATATACAGCTCTAGACTCAGATTACATTAACTAGCTTTTCCACATGAGCGACCTTAATTTATATTAAGAGGAGACAATTAACTGAGAGAAGCAGTGCAAGTGTGCTAACTAGGAGTGTAACAACGACTCTCGATGCAAAAATCTCAGTGTGCATTAGTGTTGCACGGTATTCCAATACTTTTCTGATAGAAAAGTATCGTGATATCTTGCATTAACAACAAACTAATTTTATTAGTACCGGTACATTAAGAATGACCATGTTTGAAAGAAAAGCTACATTTATTTCTGTGAGTTGTGTCAATGTGCCACAGGGGGGCAGTATGTGTGCGCAACGCTGTGCTTCCTCTCCCTGCGGGTAAACACAGTGAATCAGAAGAGAAAACACGCTGTGTTAATGGTTGCTAGTACCAATGTTTTTGCAGACCGTCGGTTTGTAGAGAAAGTACACGCAAGAAGTGAAGTATGGAATCATTTTAGGTCCATGAACACAACAAAATCAGTTAAAAGGGAGACAACACTTCCAACTTACTTGTAATACGAGCTCACAGAATATGAATATGAATGAGCTCAGAGAATATGATACATAGCATTATTACATCATGCTCATGTCCTCAAATATAAATCAGACGAGTGAGATCCATTATGTGAGAAGTGATCTTTTTAATCATCTGAATTTGACGAGGACGTTAAGGGCAATAATAACTGTTTAACTGGCTTTATCTTTTTTAATTTAACTTTTTAAACTTAAAATTGTGGTAAAAATCTCTATACATGGTCACACTGGTAAGGTTAAGTTTACCATAATTTCCAAACATTTGTTTGATAACCGTTATATTAAGTTATTTGTGTTATACAGTGGGGCAAAAAAGTATTTAGTCAGCCACTGATTGTGCAAGTTATCCTACTTAGAAAGATGAGAGGTCTGTAAGTTTCATCATAGGTACACTTCAACTATGAGAGACACAATGAGAAAAGAAAATCCAGGAAATTACATTGTAGGATTTTTAAAGAATTTAATTGTAAATCATGGTGGAAAATAAGTATTTGGTCACCCACAAACAAGCAAGATTTCTGGCTCTCCTGTAACTGCTTCTTTAAAAAGCTCTTCTGTCCTCCACTCCTTTACCTGTATTAATGGCACCTGTTTGACCTCGTTATCTGTATAAAAGACACCTGTCCACAGCCTCAAACAGTCAGACTCCAAACTCAACCATGGCCAAGACCAAAGAGCTGTTGAAGGACACCAGGAAGAAAATTGTAGACGTGCACCAGGTTGGGAAGAGTGAATATACAATAGGCAAGCAGGTTGGTGTGAATAAATCAACTGTGGGAGCAATTGTAAGAAAATGGAAGACATACAAGACCATTGATAATCTCCCTCGATCTGGGGCTTGGGAGAATATCATGTGGTCAGATGAAACCAAAATAGAACTTTTTGGTAAGAACTCAACTGGAGGAAAAAGGATGCTGAGTCGCATCCCAAGAACACCATACCTACTGTAAAGCATGGGGGTGGAAACATCATGCTTTGGGGCTGTTTTTCTGCAAAAGGGACAGGACGACTGATCCGTGTTAAGGAAAGAATGAACGAGGCCATGTATCTTGAGATTTTAACCCAAAACCTCCTTCCATCAGTAAGAGCATTGCCTGGTCCTTAGAGCATGACAATGATCCCAAACATACCACTCGGGCAACGAAGGAGTGGCCTGGCATTTCAAGGTCCTGGAGTGGCCTAGACAGTCTCCAGACCTCAGCCTCATAGAAAATTTGTGGAGGGAGTTGAAAGTCAAACGGAGATCTGCTCTAACGGAGATCTGCATGGAGGAATGGGCCAAAATACCAGCTACAGTGTGTGCCAACCTGGTGAAGATTTACAGGAAATGTTTGACCTCTGTCATTGCCAACAAAGGTTATGTAAAGGTTAATTATTGACTTGAACTTTTGTTTTTGACCATATACTTGATACTTGACCATGATACTTATTTTCCACCATGATTTACAATTAAATTCTTTAAAAATCCTACAATGTGATTTCCTGGATTTATTTTCTCATTTTGTCTCTCACAGTTGAAGCGTGCCTATGATGAAAATTACAGACCTCTTTCATCTTTCTAAGTAGGAGAACTTGCACAATCAGTGGCTGACTAAATACTTTTTTGCCCCACTATAATAAATTGTGGTTCGCTTTTTGTAGTGTCACTCCCTGTGTTTGGTTCGGTTATGCATCGTAGGTCCGTGCTGTGTTCACAGATCTTTCGAACCACACGAGTTCATTTGAAAGCAGATAGAGACCCACCTATCCATGGGGTCTAGGTCCGCTTGTTTAGTGCGCACCAAGGTTTGAATGGCAGCATTAGACATTTGTTCAAATGAAATGCAGAAGCAGCATTCGCCCCAGGGTTCATTTTTATTAGGGTTGGGTATATTTTGCAATTTATCAAATCCAATTCTGAATCCGCTTATTGATTCCAGCTGTTATCGACTCCAAAATTGTGAAAACAAAAAAAAAAAAAGTGCCAAACGTTTAGAAACAATGAATATCTTTTTATAATATATCAACTTCAGAAGTAATCATTTATATGTTAAGAGTTTTTTCTATTATAATTTAAACCTATTATAAGTAAATAAAGCCTAATGTGGGTTAATGTGCTAAAGCAGTGACATTGGAGCATCAAACTTCTCTCAAATACTACTAGTCATAAGTACTGTTTACTAATGGTCGACCGATATGGGTTTTCAATTGCGATTGCCGATATTTAGAGAGCAGTGTGACTGATGGCCAATATATAATACAGATATCACAATTTTGTTTTTGTAACTGTCACGAACCGGACAAGGGAGGACACGGGAGGCGAACGTACGTGCAAGTGCTCTAGGTTTATTTACAGTGGACATAGTGATATAAAACACAAACAAACCTAAACTAAGAGAAGGGACAATCAACATGCAATCACACAAAGGACAGGCTAACAAGACAATAGGCTAACATATGACAAACAACGCTAACACAGCCAAACATAGAACACAGAAAAACCAAAGACAACTATAAACTATTAAGTAAACAGAGTAACAAAGACCAAGCTACAAAGAGACAAGACAAACCAGCATAGGAGACAGGAGCCAAAGACAACCACAATGTGATAAAGCCAGACAAGGAAGTGCACAGAAAGCGGGGTATATATAGGAGACAGACCAGCAAGTGGCTACAGCCCCACCTGCTGGGTTGGAAGGAGAAAGCAGGGGGAGCTAAACAAGATCATCGTTACAGCAACATTAAGCTATAAATGTTCCGTCTCTGTTTGCACTCTGTTTTTTTTTTGTAAATAAAATAAAGTTGTATTACTACAACCCCAAATCAGAAAAAGTTGCAACAGTATGGAAAATGCAACTATTAAAAAAAACCGCAGTGCTCCTTACATGAATTTTATATCATAGCAGACAGTGATAACCCAGAATATTTAATGTTTTGTTTGATAAACTTCATTTCATTTGTTAATAAACATCAATTCCTGCATTTCAGGTCTGCAACAAATTCCAAAAAAATGTTAGGATGGGGACAATTTAGGGCTAGTAATAAGCTAAAAAACTACATTTATAATGTAATTTCAAACAGGTGATGTCAACAGGTGATTATAATCATGATTTGGTACAAAAGCAGTATCCATAAAAGGCAGAGTCTTTGAGTAGTAAAGATGGGCAGAGGATCTCCAGTTTATCAATGTGTGAGAAAATGAAATGTTTAAATACAATGAAAATGAAATGTTTAAATACAATGTGAATATGAAGGGATTTTCATATTGCAGTCCTAATTTTTTGTTTTGCATTGTCAAGTTGAAAAATGCATGGACATACCTGGAAAAGATGTCGCCTTGAAGGAATTACTGTTGCTCAGTCTACCTTTCTGCATTAATGCTGGCATTAAAAAAGTGTAAATGACTTTTGCCGAGGGCACTGACACAACCACACACCATGACAGAGCCCGGTTTTTGGACTTGTAGCTTGAACAGTCTGGATGGTCCTCTTTGTCTTTGGTCCGGAGCACATGGTGTCCATTTTTCCAAAAAAGACCTGGAATACTGATTGTTCTGACCACAATACACGTTTCCACTGTGTGATGGTCCATCCCAGATGCCTCCAAGCTCAGAGAAATCAGGAAGTGGACGTCATGTGTGCTGGACCAAGGATGAAACAGACCATCTAGACTATTATCAGCTACACGTCCAAAAGCCAGGTACTGTCATGGTATGGGGTTGGGTCATTTTCAGTTCTGTGATGGCAGCATTAATGCAGAAATGTACACTGAGATTTCAGAGCAACATTAATTCCTTCAAGATGACATCTTGTGGAAGCTTGTGGAACCGGTTCCGAATCATGTTTCGATACCCAACCCTAGTTTTAATCAAACCGAACAAGTGTGAGCACAACTGTAAGTGCGCGTAATTTTGAATTGTTATTCCTCAGAAACAAAAACTGAATGTGTTCACTCAGTTATTTAAGATACGGTGAAGCTACAATAGTGTTTTATTTACAATTTTAAACCTCTAGTCATTTCTTTTAATTGTGGGGGACAAAAGATAAGAAAACGTATTCAAGGAAATGTGCATTGTTTTGCATTGTTTACACAAGAACGTCGAATCATGAACTCAGCATCACGTATCAATTTGTGATCAGAGTTCTAACATCATGGTAAAGGTTTTGCCGGTCTAAATATGGGAGAATATCGTCTCCAGAATATTGTAGAGAGTATAAAACGGATACAGCAAACTTTCAAAACAGGCTCTTTGGCCTGCATACGGAAATGTAAATTCACTCTAAAATGCAAGGCACTGAACTCTATATTAAGTCACTGGAGTCCCATAAAGAGAAACAACCTGCTCATAAACAGTGTCATGGTACATTGACCCTGTTAAGGCTCCATCACATTCTTCTTCTGAAGAGAAACTACTGGAGACTGAGCGAATGTGTTTAGACTTAAATGTTTTGCACCAACCAGCAAATCCCTCCAGACTCCATGAAATATTCAAAGACACTTACTAATGTGGCTGCAGTTAGAGATAAACTCTGAATATGGACTGTGACCAACAGGCAGGTTCGTTCGGCATCCTTTCTCCAGCATTAATAAAACATGAGCCTGCAGGGTCATGGCCGATACATAACGGGGTACCTCAGACTATAGGATTGTTCGGATCTTTTTTTAAATTAGTACATGATTATGGAACTATTATTTAAAAACAGGAGGTTGCTGTTTTGCAAGTCTAACAAATGCACACAGTGTGCATAATAAGTTTGACATTCAGGGGTCAAGGCAGATGAGGGATATAAATTAATTTGTTGCTCGAGTAGAAATGGGTTGTTGCCCAAGGTAATGCAAAAGAAGGATACTAAGCATGCAACCTCCAGTGGTAGCCTATCGGTTAAGGTACTGGACTCTGGACCAGAAGGTCCAGGGTTCAAATCCCAACTCTGCCAAGCTGCCACTGCTGGGTCCTTGAGCAAGACCCTTAACCCACAATTGCTTGGATTGTAAGACTGTACCAACTGGAAGTCGCTCTGGATAAGAGCGTCTGCTAAATGCTGTAAATGTAAATGTGAATTTTTATAAATTGAAATGCAAACATGCACGAGGTCTTAAAAATTCAAAACAGAAACAGAAATCTGTCTAAACACCGGTTGTTGTGGTCGTAAACAGGCGGGAGTTAAAGAGTGGAGGTCTGTCATTCGTGTGTATGTGTAACTGTAACATTTGGACTAGAGCCTGTTCTATCTCAGTTGATCTATCTCAGTTTAGAGACTTTCTGTGTAAGTTACTCATGTTTGTTGGATGACGTTCCGGTACTTATTTGTCACAAGCTGTAAATGGTGTCCATAAGTATATGTGCCTGCCCTATTGTAAGCAGTACTCCTTTGTTTGTCTCTAACCTATACCTATATAAACTGGTACACATTCTCTTGTTGAGTCTCTGGTTCATCTGGCTAATTTTCTGTGTTGTTCGTAATACTGTCTATCAATGTGTTCTTGGCTTCCATCAAACAAAAATTAAAAACACACTGGCATTAGGGATGCTGTGTAGATGGTAGCGTTCCACTCATGTTCTCAGGGGCATGTCTGACACATTTATGTATCCTTTGCATGCAGTTTTCTTGTGAAAATATGCTTTATATTTACATTACAGTAGCATAAAAGACTATATGACTATATCCATGTCCGGTCAACGTCCATTTCGGTCAACATCCTGTTTCTCAGAACGTAATGCAGTCTTAAAGGGTGCATACATATTTTTGGATGCATGGGAAAACATGCCAAAATCCACATAGACTGTAACCAGAGACGGGGATTATACTCAGGTCTCCTGGAACTGTGTCTAGACCGTTATGTTCAGTTTTCTGTCTCAACTTTTACAGCCACTCTGCTACAATGTCAACACATACACAGAATCAACCAGGTGGACAGCACCTTTGACCACTGCTGCCAAACCTATAAAACTGAGGGATTAACACCAGGTTGAAGATATCAATCAAACTCTGAGCTATTGTCAGCTGACGAAGCAGCCCTGTCAGCTCTTACCTTTCCTCCTGCTGAAGGCTATATTCATCATGAAGAGAAATAGAGACTGGACTGATCTGGTAAGGATCCACCTGAGAGAAACACAGAGCAATATTTCATCTTAATATCAAACTAATATGTCTGCAATGAAGCGGTGTTGTTTACAAGCGTGCAGTGACAACAAGGACAAGGACTTGTTAAAAAAAAAAGTCAGAAACTGTTATCTAGACAAATAAAGCAAACCTCTGTAATGCCCTTATCTCAAGTAGCATTTAGAGACTGTTTGACAGTGACATAGTTCAACAAACACACTTAATCCTGACTTCCAGCCTCGACTAGCTCGAGATGCACCAATCCCTTTTGATTTTCAATTCTATTAAACATCAAAGCTGTGAGCTTTGAAAAACAGCCTAATCTGATAGTGACACCTTACTGACAGAGCCTCTAGAAACTTCTGTTACTCATCTATTTAAATCACACCATCACAGGCAAGTGAGTTAGAAACATCTGTGTTGAGTAAGTTAACTTTACACATATTCACAATATTAAATATACACATCAGCCAAAACATTAAAACCATATGTTCCGTAGCAATGTTTTCGTAAGCTTTACGCATCAAATTAACATCCACATGAATGCAGGACCCGGGGTTTTCCAGCAGAGCATTACTCAGAGCATCACACTCCAACCATCAGTTCGTCTTCTACCCCCAGTGCATCCTCATATGCTTCGAATTCCCCAGGTAAAGAATGCACACGTACCTGAACGTCCACATGATACAAAACAGAACTCATTAAGCAGACAACTTTCTTTCATTACTCAAGTCCAGATCTGACACTCAATGCCCATTGTAAGCACTTTTGACAGTGGACAGGTGTTAGCATAATGATTTGTGACCTGTGACTTGTGCTACAGCAGCTCTTCAGCCAATTTATACCACATAGGATAGCCTTCGCTGCTCTTGCACATTGATGAGCCTCAGGTTTGTCCCTCCTCGGGTCATTGCTGGTAGGTGGTCATTGTTGGTGGACCCACACAAACCTTTTTGTTTACATCTACAGTGGGGCAAAATGTTTTTTAGTCAGCCACTGATTGTGTAAGTTCTCCTACTTAGAAAGATGAGAGAGGTCTGTAATTTTCATCATAGGTACACTTCAA
Organism: Ancistrus triradiatus; assembly: GCA_025084515.1. NCBI lineage: Eukaryota > Metazoa > Chordata > Actinopteri > Siluriformes > Loricariidae > Ancistrus > Ancistrus triradiatus. Next base: position 139,638 of record JAJAGP010001118.1, read on the forward strand.
CTATGAGAGACAAAATGAGAAATCATGAGAAACCATGGCCAAGACCAAAGAGCTGTCGAAGGACACCAAGACGAAAATTGTAGACCTGCACCAGGCTGGGAAGAGTGAATCTACAATAGGCAAGCAGATTGGTTTGAATAAATCAACTGTGGGAGCAATTGTAAGAAAATGTAAGACATACAAGACCATTGATAATCTCCCTCGATCTGGGGCCTCACTCAAAATTTCATCCCGTGGGGTCAAAATGATCATGAGAACGGTGAGCAAAAATCCCAGAACTACAGAGAGGGATCTGATGAATGACCTGCAGACAACTGGGACCAAAGTAACAAAGACTACCATCAGTAACACGCTACGCTGAGAGGGACTCAGATCTTGCAGTGCCAGGCGTGTCCCCCTGCTTAAGCCAGTACATGTCCAGGCCTGTCTGTAGTTTGCCAGAGAGCATATGGATGATCCAGAAGAGGATTGGGAGAATATCATGTGGTCAGAAGAAACCAAAATAGAACTTTTTGGTAAGAACTCAACTCATCGTGTTTGGAGGAAGAAGAATGCTTGTAAGAAAATGTAAGACATACAAGACCATTGATAATCTCCCTTGATCTGGGGCTTGGGAGAATATCATGTGTTCAGATGAAACCAAAATAGAACTTTTTGGTAAGAACTCAACTGGAGGAAAAAGGATGCTGAGTCGCATCCCAGGAACACCATACCTACTGTGAAGCATGGGGGTGGAAACATCATGTTTTGGGGCTGATTTTCTGCAGAGGGGACAGGACGACTGATCCGTGTTAAGGGAAGAATGAATGGGGCCATGTATTGTGAGATTTTAAGCTAAAACCTCCTTCCATCAGTGAGAGCATTGAAGATGGAACGTGGCTGGGTCTTCCATCATGACAATGATCCCAAACACACCGCTCGGGCAACAAAGAAGTGGCTGCGTAAAAAGCATTTTAAGGTCCTGGAGTGGCCTAGCCAGTCTCCAGACCTCAACACCATAGCAAATATGTGGAGGAAGTTGAAAGTCCGTGTCGCCCAGCGACAGCCCCAAAACATCACTGCTCTAGAGAAGATCTGCATGGAGGAATGAGCCAATAATAATATCAAATTAAATCAAATTATATTAATTGTAAGTCACTACCATTGAGAGAAGAAGACTGTGCATTTGGGAATGTGGCAAATACAATGCTACTACTATTACTAGTAAAACTTAGAGAATAAAAGTCCACTGGAGCAAAATGGAGAATTAACAATCACTGAATGGTGATGTGCTTAATTAAAGCAACTGGCCAACAAAAGACACATCAGAATGCTAAATTATTCAGAGGAAATCAATGTCATTAGAGCCGAAGGACTACTACGACTCCATCATCCTCAATTTTAAGCCATTAAAATGTACTTTCTCTTAAGTGACTGGGTGAAGACATTACGGCAAGCCTTTCAGGGAGGGTCAGAGATACTGTTATCAACGAGAGCTGTCAGGCATGTGTTGGCTTTATATATTTAAAAAGAGGAAAGAAACTGGGGAATGAAACGTAATGGGCATTTAATTACATTCTAGCTGCAGGAGAGACCTTGGTGGCCTCAATAATAATATAAAAAAACCACTCCTGACATACTCATTTAAAGTTGAGGTGGAAAAAAGGAAGCTGAAGAGGAAGCAGAGGCACAGAATCTCATTTAAATCATCTTTCATTACAGAAAGCAGATCAAATCATGTTCGGTGAGAGGAATTTAAATTCTGCTGGAAGATTGGGGAACTTTGATCGAACACACATGAGCACGGTGTGTTCAGACCAGTGATTCAGAAATCTTTAAAAGGTTCTCACACCGACATTGGACGTTGCTCTTTAACACACTCCATGCGACTTGAATATCAGGGGATATCCACATGAAATGCAATTATTTGAAGGATTGGCAAAATCTGGAGCTGATATTGGAATGCCAGTCCATCGCAGAGCTGACGTGGGTCACTTTGCAGTGCAGGGAGATGATCCCTCAACCAGCCTCCCTCGCTCAGACACAGCTTCACACTTGTGTAATTAGTGTGATTGCCTATATAGGCAATCACACTATTGTTATCGGAAAGTCTTATTTTTCTTCCTTCCTTCTTCTTCTTCTTCTTATTAATCCACATTTTTGTCCGGTTTTCAACTGCCGCAGCTTTCGTGATATCAACCCCGTTCCATCGCCATAGCGTCCGGTGGGGTCGGGAATGGTGTGCTTGTATAGGGCCTTCCGGTCGGACTTTGGGGGGTCCCATAGGGGCCCCACAAAGTCCGAAATTTTCCCATAGGAAATGAATGGGCCAGAAGTTTACGAATCATAACTCAGTCAGTTTTTGACATAGGGGCTTGGTCCCGGGTGCAATCTAAGGTGATATGCAATGCCCATTGGTCCCCTGTGGACCCCGGCTGGGCACTGGGGCCCCTGGAAGGGCCAATAACCGTAACTCGACCTATGGCCACAAAATTCAGCAGGCCGTAACTCAGTCAGTTTTCGATCTACGTCCACGAAATTTGGCAGGCTTGGTCCCGGGTGCAATCTGAGGTGATATGTGATGCCCATGGGGTCCCTGTGGACCCCGGCTGGGCACTGGGGCCCTTGACGGGCCAATTACCATAACTCAGTCAGTTTTCAACCTACGGCCACGAAATTCGGCAGGCTTGGTCCTGGGTGCAATCTGAGGTGACGTGATGCCCATTGGGCCCCTGTGGACTCCAGCTGGGCACTGGGGCCCCTGGCGGGCCAATGACCATAACTCAGTCAATTTTCGATTTATTGCCACGAAATTCGACAGGCTTGGTCCCGGGTGCAATCTGAGGTGATATGTGATGCCCATGGGGTCCCTGTGGACCCCGGCTTGGCACTGGGGCCCCTGACGGGCCAATGACTGTAACTCAGTCAGTTTTCGACCTACGGCCACGAAATTCGGCAGGCTTGGTCCCCTGGGTGGCAATCTGAGGTGACGTGATGCCCATGGGCCCCTGTGGACTCCAGCTGGGCACTGGGGCCCCTGGCGGGCCAATGACCATAACTCAGTCAATTTTCGATTTATTGCCACGAAATTCGGCAGGCTTGGTCCCGGGTGCAATCTGAGGTGACATGTGACACCAATGGGGCCCCTATTGACCCCGACTGGGCACTGGGGCCCCTGGCGGGCCAATTACCATAACTTAGTCAGTTTTCGAGCTACTGTCACGAAATTCGGCAGGCTTGGTCCTGGGTGCAATCTGAGGTGACATGTGATGCCCATAGGACCCCTCTGGACCCCAGCTGGGCACTGGGACCCCTGGCAGTCCAATGACCATAACTCAGTCAGTTATTGACCTATGGTCACAAAATTCAGCAGGCTTGGTCCCGGGGGCACCCTGTGGTGACTTAATTACCTTTGGGTCCATGAGGTACACCAAGGGTCGGCCATTGCAGAGTGGCAATCACACTCGCATTTTCTTCAGGAAATGCACCACTAGTTTGGGTTGTTGTCTTGCTGTACCACTGTCTCTTGAGTTCATGGCCAGATGTCACTTTCCTTTTGAATTTACTGGTATAATTCAGAATTCATTGGTCAATCAGTGATGACAAACGACACACTATCCTGTCCCAGAGGCAGCAAAACAGGCCAAACCCTTGATACGACCACTATTTTTTACATGTTGGATAAGGTTCTTATATGCTGGAATGCAGTTTTACCCTTTTTCCAGACATAATGCTTCTCATTTAGACCTAAATAAAGTTATATATTGGTAATATTTGCCCACAAAACATTTAACCAATAACGTTCTGCCATGTTTACGTGATCTGAAGCAAACTGCAGGCAGGCAGCAATGTTATTTTTTGGAGATCACAGGCTTTCCTCTTGCAACCCTGCCATGCACACTTTTGTTGTTCAGTGTTCTCCTTGCCATGGAATCATCAACACCACGGTTTGCATTCACACCACCAGTAGGAACGGCGTATGACACAGAAGTGACATAAGATGCAAAATCTCAAAATTTCACAAAAACTACGCAAAAAGTATCTAGCCGCATATTCAGTGGGGCAAAAAAGTATTTAGTCAGCTACTGATTGTGCAAGTTCTCCTACTTAGAAAGATGACAGAGGTCTGTAAATTTCATCATAGGTACACTTCAACTATGAGAGGCACAATGAGAAAAAAAAAATCACATTGTACCAGGGTGGCACAAACTGTAGCTGGTATTTTGGCCCATTCCTCCATGCAGATCTCCTCTAGCACAGTGATGTTTTGGGGCTGTCGCTGGGCAACAAGGACTATCAACTCCCTCCACAAATTTTCTATGGGGTTGAGGTCTGGAAACTCCAGGACCTTGAAATGCTTTTTACGGAGCCATTCCTTCGTTGCCCGAGCGGTGTGTTTGGGATCACTGTCATGCTGGAAGACCCAGCCATGTTCCATCTTCAATGCTCCTCACTGATGGAAGGAGTTGGGCTTAAAATCTAACAATGCATGGCTCCGTTCATTCTTCCCTCAACATGGATCAGTTCGTCCGGTGTCCTTTTGCAGAAAAACAAGCCCCAAACAAAAAAGCCCCCTCAGCATTCTTGTTCCTTCAGACATGACCAATTGAGTTTTTACCAGTACTATTTTGGTTTATCGGACCAAATGATATTCTCCCAATCCTCTTCTGGATCATCCATATGCTCTCTGGCAAACTTCAACATGTACTGGCTTAAGCAGGGGGACACGCCTGTCCCTACAGGATCTGAGTCCCTCTCGGCATAGTGTGTTACTGATGGTAGCCTTTGTTACTTTGGTCCCAGCTCTCTGCAGTTCGTTCATCAGGTCCCTCCATGTAGTTCTGGGATTGTTGCTCACCGTTCTCATGATAATTTTGACCCCACAGGATGAGATCTTGCGTGGGGCCCCAGATCAAGGGAGATTATCAATGGTCTTGTATGTCTTCCATTTTCCTACAATTGCTCCCACAGTTGATTTATTCACACCAACCTGCTTACCTATTGTAGATTCACTCTTCCCAGCCTGGTGCAGGTCTACAACTTTCTTCCTGGTGTCCTTCGACAGCTCTTTGGTCTTGGCCATGGTTGAGTTTGGAGTCTGACTGTTTGAGGTTGTGGACAGGTGTCTTTTATACAGATAATGAGGTCAAACAGGTGCCATTAATACAGGTAACGAGTCGAGGACAGAGAGCTTCTTAAAGAAATTACAGGTCTGTGAGAGCCAGAAATCTTGCTTGTTTGTGGGTGACCAAATACTTATTTTCCACCATGATTTACAATTAAATCCTTTAAAAATTATACAATGTGATTACCTGGAATTTTTTTTTCTCATTTTGCCTCTCATAGTTGAAGTGTACCTATGATGAAAATTACAGACCTCTCTCAACTTTTTAAGTAGGAGAACAATCAGCGGCTGACTAAATACTTTTTTGCCCCACTGTAGGCTCAGTAAAAGCCAGGACACTGTCGGTCCATTTGTCTGTGGATCTGGGGCCGTATTCATAAAGATTCTTAGTGCTAACAGGAGCTCCTAGTAATGAAATTCTAAGAAAAATCTTAGGTGTTTTCCTCTCAAAGTTAGGAGTGGATCCTAGTAAAGTTATTTATAAAGCATCTTAACCCCTAAAAAAGCTTTTAAGGTGAAAAACTGTTAGAAGTTGCACTTTCAGGAGTCTTATGAGTTCTCTTAAGCAGAGGAGAAAAGGGACGAAAGATGACCAGGCATTAGAACGTTCTCCAAACACTGAATAACAGCGGATTAGATCAAACAGGAATAATGTTTGTGGTTCACCCTATTAGAGATGCACTCACATCTCCTAGCCAGCGCAACAATGGTGTAACACCAGAAATGAATACGAACCAACATCAACAGTAAAACAGACGAGGCAGCAATCATACCTGAAAAGAGCAGAGCCAAATTCTTTTCCAGTTCATAGGCTATCCAATAGACTAATTAGGCTACAAAAATTACCAGCATGATTGATAAACTATCAATAAAACAAAGCAAATAAACATGTGATAAACGTAAAACACATGAACTCTAATAATATACCTATTTCAAAGACTCTTAATATACCTATTTCAGAAACTATACACTATTTCCCTAATTAAGAGTGTGTCTGTGTGAGTGAGAGACAGAGTGAGAGACAAAGGTGACAACCAATCACAGTACTCAAAAGAATGCATCATTCCTAGCAACCCCACCTCACTGAGATAAAAGTTTTAGATAAAAGATAAAAGTCTTCTTCTTGCTCTTGCCTAAGTTAGGAGCTCTCTAAGAGGATTCTCAGAGTCTTTATGAATACAGCCGGTGTTGTTTATATGGCTACTGGTGTACAATTACATTTAAACATGGTGATTGAGCTCAAGACAGGCACTTGTGTCTGGACCAATCACTATACACTTGCATCGTTATGTCTGCACCAGTCACCACAGACTTGCTTCACACAGGTTTCCTATGTGCTGAGAACTATGAAAACGTTATTTTGGTGCGAATGCCCTTATAAACAATGGGCAACGTGAGAGATGCCTTTAGTTGCTTAAAAGTTAACCTGGCTTCCTTTGTAACTTTGTGAACATCAGCTTTCTTGGTTGACCACTCATGAAGAAGGTAAAAATGACCTCAAATGTCCTTCTTTTGTACAAAATCTGACTGTGTAAGTCCAAACTCTTTACAGATGTTTTCATAACCTTTTCCATCAGCATCAGTAACTCTGTCAGGTCCTTAGAAATCTTATTTGTTCATGCTATGATGCACTTCCACAAACGTCGTGTTTTGATCGATCCCTGTCCTTCAAATACAACAGGGTGCCCAGCAACACCTGATTTATCATCCCATTGATTGAAAACAACAGACTAGTTTCACCTCAAATTAACTCCTAATCCTAAAGGTTCACTTATTTTTGCCACTCACATATAAGTAGCATTGGATTCCTCAATAAATAATTGACCAAGTATAATATTTGTTTGTATAAGTATAATATTACTTTACAAACTGTTTTATTAAAAAATAAATTAAAAAATTAAATTAAATTTGTTTAAGTGGGTTTTCTTTATCTGCTTTCAGGAAGATAGTAGCAAGCAACCATTAATATCCTATTAACAAGCTAGTACAATGGAAGATTTTTACAAGTATATTTTTAAAGGCTGCAAAAGTATTGTCTACTTACCATTAAAATATGTTTTCTCAGCTATTTTGTTAGCACCCCTAATAGTACCTGATCAGTGGGAGCCCTGACCAACTACAAAGTGCTCCTATTAGCGGTGGGTGATATGCTAAAAATATTATATCACGATAATTAAAGACATTTTCACGATATATGATATTTATCACAATACATGTGATCGCAGACAAAATGCATCAGTAGTGACAGATTCTTAAAAACTACTATTCAACTACACTGCCTGGCCTAATAAAATAGGTCACACACACTAATATTTCGTTGGGCCGCCTTTAGCTTTGATTATGGCACACATTCGCTGTGGCGTAATTTCCACAAACTTCTGCAACGTCCCAACATTTATTTCTGTCCAGAGTTGCATTAATTTTTCCCCAAGATCTTGTTTTGATGATGGGAGAGTTGGACCACTGCACAAAGTCTTCTCCAGCACATCCCAAAGATTTTCAATAGGGTTCAGGTCTGGACTCTGTGGTGGCCAATCCATGTGTGAAAATGATGTCTCATGCTCCCTGAACCACTCTTTCACAATTTGAGCCCGATCAATCCTGTCATTGTCATCTTGGAATATGCCCGTGCCATCAGGGAAGAAAAATATCCACTGATGGAATAACCTGGTCGTTCAGTATATTCAGGTTAACAGCTGACCTCATACTTTGGGCACATAACGTTGCTGAACCTAGACCTGTCCAACTGCAGCAACCCCAGATCATAGCACTGCCCCCACAGGCTTGTACGGTTGGCACTAGGCATGATGGGTGCATCACTTCAGCCGTCTCTCTTCTTACCCTGATGTGCCCATCAATCTGGAACAGGGTAAAACTGGACTCATCAGACCATATGAGAGACCGGTTAGTCTCCCTGACAAGTGGAGGCTACTTTCTTAAGTCCCAACTCCATGAGTTCCCTTCGCATTGTGCGTGTGGAAATGCCCTTACTTTCACTATTAAACATATCCCTGAGTTCTTCTGTTGTTTTTCTACGATTTAATTTCTAGAAACGCCGACCACATTCCTTCCTCGAAGATGATGTTTCCCCACTGTCCTTCCACTTTTTAATAATAAGACAGAAATCTCCTTAGATGTTTTCTCTGCTTGAAGAATGGCAATAATTTGACCCTTATGAAACAGATGAACACCTTTTCCACGACCAGAGGATGTCTTTCAACATGGTTGTTTAACAAATAAGAAGCTACACACTGCATCAGTTAGGGTTAAATAACTTGTTGCCAGCTGAAACAAAATCACTAATGCAGTAATTATCCGATGGGTAATACCTATTTGCTTAGTTAAATCCAGACGGTGACCTTTTTTTTGGCCAAGCAGTGTATTATCCCATACTAAATAAAGTGATTTTTATTTAAAATATACTGCTCTTCATCCAATGAAACAGGACTAATTACACTCTTTTAATGAAACTTGCAGTTTTTCAGTGTTCTTTAAGCCCTGACAATACTCTCAACATGCTCAGAAAAGCATATCGTCTATAACGATAACAAAATCTATCACGATACGATAAAATATATATTGCCCACCCCTAGCTTAGTTATCAGTTAGTGGAACTGATAACATAGACAATGATTGTAGAAACAAGAAGGTTTCCCAACAAAGTGAGTGTATTTAGCAGCAGTGAGAATAATTACATGGTTGCATGGCGTGAATTCTGCCGCACTGCAATTTAAAATCATACAGCTAATAAATGTCTCACACCCCCTTCCATTCAGGTTTCAAGATGTGAAGCACAAGTAACGACTTTTGCCCACAATCTCTAGCTTTAAGTCATGAAAACACCTCAAGGGGTTCACCTGCAATTGTGATGGATAGCTTATTAAGAAACTGACATTTCAGTCTTAGTGACCTGAAAAAAAGTCCTACAAAAGGTTATAGGAAACAACCTGAAGAGACGCAGTCTGTCATTCTTGACTTATTATGGACCGCACTTACACACAACACACTGTTGCACACCACTTCACATGCATCGGTGCAGGAAACTCAGGTCCTGAAATACATTCATCAATTCAGTTAAGCAATACCAACCCAGCACTGAATATCTCTGCGTACCTTCTGTTCTCATTTGTGCGATTGTCTCTATATTAGTGCCTTTGGATCATATTTGTTTGGGTTAGAAACAAATGGAAGTCTAATGCCAGTGAGTTGCCGCAAAGTTGCTATTTTCGTTTGCAGAAGTGAATGCCCCTTTGTTGACACCGATAAAATATATGACCTATTATACCACACTTAGTTCTGACGCTGCAATTTGATAGGCTGAGAGATGTTCTTGGAGGGTCAACATTGCACGACAATGTCACTCTGACCGAAGCTCTTCAAATATTACTCTGCCACATACACACGTAACCTAGCAACGATGCCAGCCATAACAAAGCAGAAACAATATAACTGTACACCGAACACTGAAATAAATTTTATAAAGTCTATTGCAGTTGATAACATTTGATTCTATTTAGAGCCGGAAGACGAAGCTATTAATGAACAGTCTGATTTCTAATGAGCCAAGGTTTGTCACACTTGCAAACGATAATTTAGATGGGCAGGAAAGGCAGAGAAGCAAAGTAAGTACAGTAAATCAAACATGCTAGGCTCTTAATGAATTCAGCCAGAAATGTAAAGGGAGAGTTACACAGCTAATCTGCAAGTGGCACTGAACTTGAGTTTGCCTGAGCATACTGGTCTAAGATCAGGTATCATTAAGAAAATGCTCTCTTTTTAATGCAAATGAGAGAAATCGATTTGATTGAACAGCAGAACGCATAAACACAAGAGGTGTAACGATACACTCTGCTCACGATTTGATTCGATTCACGATACTGCCTTCACGATTCCATTTTCTCATTATTACCAATTTTAAATTTGATAAAAGACGTTCCTTTTCCACTTCTGTAAACAATGCAAGACAATGCACATTTTCTTGTCCAGGTTTTTAAACAAACAGTCCCCTGCAATTAAAAGAAGTTACTAGAAACAGAGGTCTAAAAAGGTAAATAAAATGCTCTTTTGTAGCTTCACCATATCTTAAATAACCGACTGACAACATTCACTCACATTCACTTTCTTATCCGCTTGATCCAGTACAGGGTCGCGGGACAGCCCGTGCCTAGCCGGCGGCATGGGGCGCAAGGCAGGAACAACCCTAGACAGGGCGCCAATCCATCATAGGGAACATACACTCACACACTAGGGGCACTTCAGAGACACAAATTAACCTAATCCGAGTGAAAACATTCCTTTTGTATTTCTGAAGAATAGTTATTCACAATAAAGTGTACTCTTCTTATATAAAGCCACTCCTGCAATTATTCACCTGCAATTAGTATAAAAGAAATCAGTCTCGCTAAAAATGTGATGGGAGTATGACTTGCGCCCTCTGGTGTTCAAAACAATGAAATTGCATTACATGGCGTAATAAACAAGAACACAATCCAACTTGACGATGCAGTTAAACAAATGAGACACAAATATTATACTTGGTCATTTGTTTATTGAGGAAAATGATCCAATATTGCATATTAGTAAGTGGCAAAAGTATGTGAACCTTTGCTTTCAGTATCTGGTGTGACCCCCCTGTGCAGCAATAACTGCAACTACATGTTTCCTGTAACTGTTGATCAGTCCTGCACACCGGCTTGGAGGAATTTTAGCCCATTCCTCCGTACAGAACAGCTTCAGCTCTGGGATGTTGGTGGGTTTCCTCACATTAACTGCTCACTTCAGGTCCTTCCACAACATTTTGATTGGATTAAGGTCAGGACTTTGACTTGGCCATCCCAAAACATTAGCTTTATTCTTCTCTAACCATTCTTTGGTAGAACGACTTGTGTGATTAGGGTCGTTGTCTTGCTACATAACCCACCTTCTCTTGAGATTCAGTTCATGGACAGATGTCCTCACATTTTCCTTTAGAATTCTCTGATATAATTCAGAATTCATTGTTCCATCAATGATGGCAAGCCGTCCTGGCCCGGATGCATCAAAACAGGCCAAAACTATGATACTACCACCACCATGTTTCACAGATGAGATAAGGTTCTTATGCTGGAATGCGTGTTTTAATTTCTCCAAACATAACGCATTTCTTTTAAACCAAAAAGTCCTATTTTGGTCTCATCTGTCCACAAAACATTCTTCCAATAGCCTTCTGGCTTGTCCACGTGATCTTTAGCAAACTGCAGACGAGCAACAATGTTCTTTTTGGAGAGCAGTGGCTTTCTCGTTGCAACCCTGCTATTCACAGCATTACTTTTCAGTGTTCTTCTGCTGGTGAACTAAACATTATACTGATAATGTACATAAACATTAGCCAATGTGAGAGAGGCCTTCAGTTGCTCAGAAGTTACCCTGGGGTCCTTTGTGACCTCATCAACTGTTACACGCCTTGCTCTTGGAGTGATCTTTGATGGTCGACCACTCCTGGGGAGGGTAACAATGCTCTTGAATTTCCTCCATTTGTACAAAATCTGACTGTGGATTGGTGAAGTCCAACCTCTTTAGAGACGGTTTTGTAACCTTTTCCAGCCTGATGAACATCAACAACTCTTTTTCTGAGATCCTCAGAAATCTGTTTTCTTCTTGCCATGATACACTTCCACAACATGTGCTGCAAAGAGCAGACTTTGATAGATCCCTGTTCTTTAAATAAAACAGGGTGCCCACTCACACCTGATTGTCATACCATTGATTGAAAACACCTGACTCTAATTTCACCTTCAAATTAACTGCTACTCCTAGAGGTTCACATACTTTTGGCACTCACTAATATGTAATATTGGATCATTTTCCTCAATAAATAAATGACCAAGTATACTATTTTTGTGTCATTTGTTTAACTGGGTTCTCATTATCTACTTTTAGGACTTGTGTGAAAATCTGATGATGATTTAGGTCATATTTATATAGAAATATAGGAAATTCTATAGGAAGGGTTCACAAACTTTCAAGCACCACTGTATTTCACGAAAATAAATATTGCGATATACTGGTGTGTCAATTTTTTTAGCACACCCCTAATCACAATCATATACTTTTTCACATTAAGCTTGTGCTGGCATCATGTCTTTAATGTCTCATATCTGTACTCAACAGGGCAGATCAAATTATTTGCAAAAAAAAAATAAAAAATACAGCGAGGTCCAACATTGAGACCACTAATGAAAATGCTTCCATTTATCTAATTTTAATACAATTTGATATTCATTACCAATATAATGTCAAAAAACACACCTCATAGCTTATCAACAGCTGCTATAAGATCAAAGAAGAACAAGGAGTGCTGAATCATGGATTTTCCTCCACAGTCAGCTGATCTGGCGGCAAGAAGCTCTTTGGAATATGGTGCAATCATGCTGGGAAGCCATGAATCATCAGACTTTAGACAAACATGTGGAGCCAGCTCGAGTGCATGCAGTAATTTCAGCAAAAATTAGGAACACACTAAATAGTAATACATTCTTTATCAAATAACAGTATAAAAGAAATTGCCAAAAACTGTTTACTGACATTGTTATGCTGGTTATATGATTTGTAACAGGTGGCATCAGTGGCAGACCGGTTATCGCAGCTCCAGGGTCCTGGGTCAAGGTTCAATCCCGACCTTGCAATTTGCCTGCGTGGAGTTTGCATGTCTTCCCCATGTCCGTGTGGGTTTACTCCTGATATGCCGGTTTATTCTCACTTTCTAAAGACATGTGTTAGTTTAATTGCTGATTCTAAAGTGTCCTTAGTGTGTGTGTGTGTGTAGGCGCGTGTCTTCCCGATGATGGATTGGCACCCTGTCTAGGGTTGTTCCTGCCTTGCGCTCTGTAGCGCCAGCTAGGCACCAGCTTTCCTGCAACCCTGACCAGGAATTAATCTGATAAGAAAATGAATGAATAAACGAATGATTTGTAATGGAATTTGTAATGATTTTCAGAAAAAAAGCCTGTTAACATGATAATATATTTTAACTCTAATAATTTAAAAAAATCCTGTTAATTGCATTTTTACAGACTGAAGGCTTTTTCACACCTGAATGCATGTCAAATTAAAAAAACAAAACAAATATATATTAATTCCGTCCTTCACACCAAATCTGAAACTGATGGACAGCAACGCTGCATAAAATTTTGAATCGGAGCCTGTTCCAATTTATGCGTCAAAATCAGGTTGACCAATCAGAGCTCCGTTGTCAGGCAGAACAGCCCATCCTGCTAGTAGCAGAGTACAAGAGCTTATAGGACAAGCAACACGCTTACTATAAAAACATGGAAATTAAAGAAAATTCCTGGAGGAATATAACTGAAATGCTGCTGAATAATGATGGTAAACCTCACAGTGACTGTACGGAACTGTTTTCTTGTTTATATAAGTGCATTCTAGTCTGTTCAACTACACTGCCTGGCCAAAAAAAAGGTCACACACTAATATGTGGTTGGAGCGCCTTTAGCTTTGACTACGGCATGCATTCGGTGTGGCATCGTTTCCACAAGCTTCTGCAATGTCACAACATTTATTTCTGTCCAGAGTTGCATTAATTCCCCCCCCGCAAGATCTTGTATTGATTATTCGGTCGATTAATCGGTCGATTATTTTTTCAATTAATCGATGAATCGGGTTAAAAAATAACAAAACAACATTTCCACGTCTTTATTCAGAAATATAATACTGCATAACAGAGCAAATAAGTGCTTACAATAATAGAATAATAATAATTTAATTTATTAATAAATTAAAATAACAAATTAAGTAATAAAGAAGAATAAGTGCATTTATGATGCAAACCCTACATACAAACCCATTCACGCTCTTTCTTTAGGAACTTTGCATTGCAATGCAAAAATGTTAGCACGTCAACATGCTCCTGGCTAAAGCTGGCTCTCTTTTTATTGACTATATTTCCTGCCGCAGAAAATAAACGCTCAGACCATGTTGCAGTAGCAGGAATGCATAAATAGGACTTGGCTAGCTTGGCCAATATAGGATATCTGTCTCTGTTAACTCCATCACTGTCATTATCCAGCCACCAAGCAGAAACGGCATCAACCGTCCTGTGCCCGTTTGCATAGTGTGAGTGCGCTGTTACGTTTCCTCACTTCAAAACAGAACAAACTCGGGATATTGTGGTGACTTATGCTGTTGTTGAGCTCCATTCATCCTCATCGGTGACTCCAACATGTTTGCGTTTCGAGGGCTGTATCAGCATCAGGGTGCTCCCGTGCCAGGTCAGATCACTTTTGCAAAGCTTGCATGTTACACATTTTTTGTTGTGTGAAGCGTGAGGTGCTCCTACACTTTTGGGGACTTAAGCCGAACCTTCTTCTCTGCGTCGGTCATGTTTCATTTATAGAATTTATTTAATTCTTAATGCTAACATATTTTGAATGTTCCGCCTCCGCGCCGGCTCCGCCTTACTCCGTTCAACTCGCTCGTATATTTTTTTTCCAGTGTTGACGAAGTGCAACTGACGAAGTAACGTATGACAAGGGGAGGGACACATAAATCATGCGACACAACGAATTGATAATGAAATTCGTTGCCAACACTTTTAATAATCGATTATTATCAATTTTATCGATTTGTTGTTGCAGCCCTAGATAGGAGATTTGTTCCACTGCACAAAGTCTTCTCCAGCACATCCCAAAGACTCTTAATTGGGTTCAGGTCTGGACTCTGTGGTGGACAATCCATGTGTGAAAATGATGTTTCATGCTTTCTGAACCACTCTTTCACAATCTGACCCTTGTGAAACAGATGAACATCTTTTCCACAACCACAGGATGTGTTTTTCGACATGGTTGTTTAACAAATGAGAAGCTACTCACTGCAACAGTTAGGGTTGAATAACTTGTTGCCAGCTTAAACACAATCACCAATGCAGTAATTATCTGATGGGAGACTGTTTTTTTAAACTATTTAACTTTTTTGGCCAGGCAGTGTATATCAAGCTATCATCTATGGCTTCCCTCACTAATCTTTGCTCAGGTCTTTGTTTTTTTAAGTTGACCATGTGAAAAAGACAATCTGAAATTTGTGTGACACATTAAAGAAGGGAAATTAAAGAAAGCAAAAGCAGATAAGGAGGTTTCAGAGTGTTTAGCCAAAAATACGGACTCAGTGTGAAAAGGCTTTGACACTGAAGAACCCATAGGCATGGGCTGTATTGGAAATGATCCCCTATTCCACATACTACATAGACCACTCACTCTAAGAGTTTGGCAAGTGTGGGAAATGAGTTTGGGAAGATAGTGCTGTTCAAATATTAAAAACTAATAAATCCATTCTTTTGAACCTTGAAGCATATGGGCTACAGCAGCAGAAGTCCACACCGGGTGAAACTCATGTCACCCAAAAACAGGCTGCACACAGGCTCACCAAAACTGCACAACAGAAGATTGGAAAAAACGTTGCCTGGTCTGTGGAGTCTCAATTTCTGCTTTGACATTCAGATGGTAGAGCCAGAAGTTGACGTAAACAACATGAAAGCATGGATCCATCCTGCCTCACACGCACGCACACACACACACACACAAATACAGTAGCTGTATATACATAGCTACTGCACTGGTACGTAACGCAAGCTCACAGCGCACTGTTTCATCATCTCAGTCTTGCCAGTCATTAAATCAGCATGAAATCTGCTACACTGCAGACACAGAGGTAAGCTGATGATATGCTTCACTGTGCACATAATCATATTATATGGACAGTTAAGTAAACCAGTTACCCATTAAGACAGTGAAGCATGCAGAATAAATGAATGTTCAACTTGCATTTGGTTTATCCAGCATGTGGTTGAGTTCCGTGGTGGTCCAGACCTCAGTGAAGTTGAACAGAAATATAATAAAGGTGATTCTGTTTAATAGAGGCAATTCTACTTGTGCAGAAAATCATCATTTACGCTGAGAAAGTTAAGAGGATTTAATATAAACAAACTAAATATTTATTTATTTGCGTATGCTTTTTATAGTATACAGAGCCTGTTGCCAACGTGGGATGTTGATGTTGAGACAGTGTTCTTATACAGTTTGTTAGCTATCCGCTAATCCTCTAATCCTTCATCAGTGCTCACAGGATGCTGGTGGCTGGACATGTTTGACTAGTGGACTATTTTCAGTCCAGCAGTGACACTGAGGTGGTTTAAAACTCCAGCAGCACTACAGTATCTGCTCATATCAGTGCACACCACCAGCATGTCAGTTTCTCTGCAGTGCTCAGAATGATCCACTACCCAAATAGTACCTAACCTGTGTGGGTCCTGACCATTACTAAGAGTATGTAGAGAAACTAGAGATGGACTACAGTCTGTAACTGTAGAACTACAAAGTGCAGTGACCACTAAAACGTCAATAAAGAATCAGAAGAATATAAACTGAAAAACGCAGAATGCAGATACTGATCAGTGTCATTGAGTAGTGAAAACTCAATTACTTGAGTTTTATATAGTGAGTAACACTATGAAGAAAACAAGCTGCACTATGCTGGGTAAATAATACAGCTCTTTTAAAGCAGGTGATTGGGCTAGTTCAGAGTGCCATGCCGACATCTGTGTTGCTCGTGGGCAGCAATGGGCACTTTTTTTTAGCAAGACAACACGTTCAAGAGTAATGAAGCAGGTCCATGAATCTCAGGAGGTGACTGCGAGCGCCTGTTTGGAGCCAAATCCATTTGAATAATTTCCCTCTAATCTTTGCGCCTGTTTCTGCATGATAAGGCCATTGCCCTCGTGGAATGTTAAGCCTGCCCGAGTCACTTAAGAGTGTGCATATTTTACAGTCAGCCATAATTTTTGATTGTGTGTGTCTGGCAGAGAAGGGGGGGGATGAGGGTGGTGGTGATTTGCATCATCCCCATGAGGCTGGCATTCTTCCCAGTAGCTCAATAACAATCCAAGCAAATCTGTACCATTTGGTTTTCCACTGTTGTTGGATGTAAAACAAAGACGCTGACGCTGACATTTGTTAACTTTCTACTGGAACAAAATTCTCACTGGCATGATTGATAAATAAAGAGACGATCAGAGAGAGACAAAAGTAATGGAGAGAGAGAGAGAAAAGTAATGGGGTACTCATGGTGCTTAGTGCCAAAACCAAAAGCAACATTTATTGTTCTAACATACTTTCAGAGAGGAGAAAAACACCTTATTTCTTCATTGCATAAGGAACCCATAAGGTGTACACCATCTCACTAACAGCATTACAAATGGAAAAAAGAGAGAAAATGCATTCCATTTCTCAAATTTTAAACTCTTTCTTTCCAGTGTACTACCATGCAGCTGTTTCATAGACTGTTAAAATGCTTCCAACAGATCCCCTTTACACTAAAAATCAGGACATGGTCCAGACGACCGCCCGAAGTTCAAACCGAGCATCAGAATAAGGATGAAAGGTGAATTAAGTGACTTTGAATGTGACATGGTTGTTGGTGCTGAGTATTTCAGAAATTACTGATCTATGGGGATTTTCAAACACAGCCATCTCAAGGGTTTACAGAGAATGGTCCAAAGAAGAGGAAGATATAAAGTGAAGGCCTTTCACTGGGCAAATATGTATAGATACCAGATGATAAAGGAGACTGGCCAGACTGGTTCAAGATGATAGAAGGGCAAAAGTAAATAACAACCAAATAACCACTTGGTACAACTGAGGTATGCAGAAAAGCATCTCTGAATGCACAAGATGTCAAAACTTGAAGAAGATGGGCCACAGCAGCAGAAAACCACACTGGGTGCCATTCTTGTCAGCTAAGAACAGGCAACACTTTTGCACAGGCTCACCAAAAGTGGACAATATATGATTCAAAAAACATTGACTGGTTTGATAAGTCTCAATTTCTGCTGCGACATTCAGATGGTACGGTCAGAATTTGGTGTAAACAACATAAAAGCATGGATCCATCCTGCCTTGTATCAACAGTTCAGGCTCGTGGTGTAATGTGCGGATTATTTTCTTGGCACACTTTGGGCCCCTTCATACCAACTGAGCATCATGTATTGTTGTTGACCATGTCCATCCCTTTATGACCACAGTGTACCATCTTCTGAAATCTTCAAAACTGGTTTCCAAAACTGGTCCATCTTAGAATCCATGGGTATCACTCAGAATGTGATGGGACCAACCCACCGCTGTAATCATACTTTAGATCTAATATTAACATTTGGTATCAATATATATAACCTTGATGTCTCATGTGATCCCTCTTGGCTGTGTTACCTACGAGTTCTCCTCTTTCTAGCTATGCTGCTAGAAATATTATATATATATATATATATATATATATATATATATATATATATATATGTATGAAATATATATAAATGTCTTTAATTATCGTTATATAATATGTTTACCATATCGGCCACCCCATACAGCGATCAGATTTAAACCTGGTTGAATGGAGACACATTTTACTCTTAATTGTACATGCAGGAGGTTCCAATCTTAGTGTAAATCCAGATACAAGATGAGACCAAGTGACAATGGGATCACAAGAAAAAAATAACTGAATCAGATCTGAAATGGCACAGTAAGCAATCTGTGTTTCATCACAATTTTGGACTGGAATTTACTGGGTCGTTTCTGATGCATCAAACTGCCAAGCAAACAAGACAAAATTAAATATTCAATAAAGACATTTGAATTTCTACCTTTCACTTTGAACTGGTAATGCACAAAATCAACAGACCCAAATGAAGAACAGGAGTAATAGACCAGAATACCACACCGAGTGTTGAAAACTTGATTTCCCAATTGTCCCTTTGAAAGTATCTTTAATAAATTGTGTTTTCTGTGTCTCCATCTTGCTCATCTGCTGCCAGAATACCAATGACAAACATGTAAGTGAAAACAACTTAAGATTTCACCTTTATATGTTGTTTGATTACACAAGAAGATAAATAAATGATCCTTTTAGAGAAAATGAGTCCTTAATCAAAGCTTAACTCTTGAATTTAAGACTTGCTTGGCATGTTCATCTGCTACACCAACAACTAAAGCAAATTCAGAATTGACCTTGCTATATAATAAAGGGCCACTTAAAATGGTGCTTGAAAGTTTGTGAACCTTTGAGAATTTTCTATATTTCTGCCTACATATGATCTACAACATACATTTTTCCTAAAATCCTAAAAGTAAATAAAGACAACAACATTATACTTTGTCATTTATGTACTGAGGAAAATGATCCAATGATCCAAAATGATCCAATGATACATATCCCACCTCTGCCAAGCTGCCACTGTTGGGTCCTTGAACAAGACCCTTAACCCACAATTATTCTCTAGGATTAGCAGTTAATTTGAAGGTGACAGTCAGTGGGTTGACAATCAAGCATGAGTAGCTACCCTGTTGTATTTAAAGAACAGGGCATCTATCAATTCCACATTGCATGCTTGGGGAGGGAAGTCATGCCCTGAACAAAGATGATTTCTGAGGACCTCAGAAAAATATTTTCAGATGTTCATCAGGCTAAAAAAGGTTTATGAAACCATCTCCAAAAGGTTTGGACCTAGCCAATCCACAGTCAAACAGACTATGTACAAATTGAGAAATCTGATGGCCATTGTTACTCAGTCAGCCAACAAAGATCTCTCCAAAATCAAGGCATGCAATAGTCTGAAAACTCACAGAGGAACCCAGGGTAACTAAACAACTAAAGGCCTCTCTCTCAGTGGCTAATTTTAACGTTCATAAGCCCATCATCAGTAGGACACTGAACAACAATGGTGTGCATGGCAGGGTTGTATGGAGAAAAGCCACTGCTCTCCAAAAAGGACAATGCTGCAAATCATGTAGCCTATGGGCAATACAGAGGGCTAGTGTTTTGTAACATCTTGTAGAAGTAGTAGACCAAAATTGAATTTTGTGGTTTAATAGTGTTAATTGCATTCCAAATTAAAAACCTTATACCATCTGTGAAACATGGTGGTGGTAGCATCATGGTTTGAGCCTGTTTTGCTGCATCTGGGCCAGGATGGATTGTCATCATTGATGGAACAATGAATTCTGAATTATATCCGAGAATTCTAAAGGAAAATGTCAGGACATCTGTCCATGAACTGAATCTCAAGAGAAGGTGGGTCATGCAGCAAGACAATGACCCTAAGCACACAGGTCGTTCTACCAAAGAATGGTTAAAGAAGAATAAAGTTAATGTTTTGGAATGGCCAATTCCTGACCTTAATCCAATGGAAAATACAGTGGTATCCCGGGTTTTGTCATTAATTCATTACAGAAGCGTTGATGAGAACCGAACACGACGAGTACTGAGCAAATCTTTCCCATTAGGAATAACGTAAATGGAATTAATCTGTTCCAGAACCCCAGAAAATCCACACTGTATAAGCATTAGACGCATTAATGGAGTTGTATTGTACAGGTGCTCCCTGATTTTCCGATGGGGATACGTTGAGAAACGAATCATGAACTGGGGAGTTTATCAGGTGTTTGGCGTATCATAGCGAAGATCAGCCTGAAGTTAGCCTCTTAATCACCAGCTTCTTATTTGCATTTTCTGGTCCGGCTTGACTGCAGTTACATTATGGCACCTGTAGATGGAGATGCAGCCTCATGATAAGAAATGACAAGGAAGTTGATGTTTAAAACACTTAACCTACAGTTGGCCAAAAGCATTAACACAACGCTTATTTCATACTAAAGAGTTGAAAAACCTCATGTAATTTAGTGAGTAAGTGCAAAACACTTATTTAGTTATTGGTTAACTAACTGCAGCCTGTGGTCAGGAGCATTCATTTCCTGTTTTGCTTTCTGGTCTGCTCTTATAAACTAACCTTTTTTAGGATGTATTGTATAGTACTGTAGATATAAAATTAAAAATAAAGAAAAAGAAAATAAACACAGCGTAGATCTTCTGAGAGAGAGAGCTATTGTGAACCTGAATCACTGCGTACCGAATCATGAATCAATTTTCAGCTGAAACGAGTCACGTGGCTCGACTCATACAAGGTTAAGCAAGTGCTGAGTACTGAGCAGCCAACAAAAACTGAGAATTTTTTCTAGTCAAAATGCATTGAGAACTGAATTCAATGAATTCCAAGGCAATCAAGAACCAAGGTACCACTGTAATACAGAACCATTTCAAGTGAGGAAATCACCCAATGTCCCACATTTGAGGATGTCTGGGCTAAAATTCCTCCATGCCCATGTACAGGATTGATCAACACTTACTGGAAACATTTAGTTGCAGTTAGCTCTGCACAAAAGGTGTCATACCAGACAGGTGAAAGCAAACGAATACTTGTGATCTATAGTGTTCGATGCTTGTGGTTCTGGTGCTCACCTCTGATCATGTATGTGCATAAACTGAAAATTTAAACAGACAGTGCTTCACTGTCCATACCTTATGTTGGGATAAACTGGTGCTTGTAGGGATTTAATAGGGAGGGAAAATATCGCCATCCAGCTAGGTTCGTGCACTTCATTGTTAGGACGTCTATCATGCAGTAACCATGCTTCCATGCATAAAGTACTATGTTTTCTTTGAGGGAAAATATAGGCATAAGACCATAGCATCAGTACTGTACTTCTATTCAGAACAGCATGTACAGTGGGGCAAAAACATATTTAGCCACTTATGGTGCAAGTATGAATTTTAATCATAGGTACACAACTATGAGAGACAAAATGAAAGAAAAAAAATCCTGGAAATCACATTGCAGGATTTTTAAAGAATTTAATTGTAAATTACGGTGGAAAATAAGTATTTGGTCAATAACAAAAGTTCAACTAACATTTCCTGCAAGTCTTTCTTTGCAGAAACTGCAGCTGGTATTTTATCCCATTCCTCCATGCAGATCTCCTCTAGAGCAGTGATGTTTTGGGGCAACACGGACTTTCAACTTCTTCCACAAATTTTCTATGGGGTTGAGGTCTGGAGACTGGCTAGGCCACTCCAGGACCTTGAGATGCTTTTTACGGAGCCACTCCTTCGTTGCCCGAGCGGTGTGTTTGGGATCATTGTCATGCTGGCAGACCCAGCCATGTTCCATCTTCAATGCTCTCATGGATGGAAGGAGGTTTTGGCATAAAATCTCACGATACATGGCCCCATTCATTCTTCCCTCAACACGGATCAGTCGTCCTGTCCCCTTCGCAGAAAAACAGCCCCAAAAAATGATGTTTCCACCCCCATGCTTCACAGTAGGTATGATGTTCTTGGCATGCAACTCAGCATTTTTCTTCCTCCAAACTACCTCCTCCTGGCACTACAGGATCTGAGTCCCTCTCGTTACTGATGGTAGCCTTTGTTACTTTGATCCTAGCTCTCTGCAGGTCATTCATCAGATCCCTCTGTGTAGTTCTGGGTTTTATGCTCACCGTTCTCATGATCATTTTGACCCCACGGGATGAGATCTTGCGTGGGGCCCCAGATCGAGGGAGATTATCAATAGTCTTGCACATCTTCCATTTTGCTCCCACAGTTAATTTACTCACACCAACCTGCTTGCCTATTGTAGATTCACTCTTCCCAGCCTGCTGCAGGTCTACAATTTTCTTCCTGGTGTCCTTTGACTGCTCGTTGGTCTTGGCCATGGTTGAGTTTGGAGTCTGACTGTTTGAGGCTGTGGACAGGTGTCTTTTATACAGATAACGAGGTCAAACAGGTGCCATTAATACAGGTAACCTGTAGTGGACATAAGAGCTTCTCAAAGAAGTTATAGGTCTGTGAGAGCCAAAAATCTTGCTTGTTTGTTGGTGACCAAATACTTAGTTCTTTAAAAATCCTACAATGTGATTTCCTGGATTTTTTTTTCTCATTTTGTCTCTCGTAGTTGAAGTGTACCTATGGTGACAATTACAGACCTCTCTCATCTTCCTAAGTAGGAGAACTTGCACAATCAGTGACTGACTAAATACTTTCCCCCCACTGTATGTGTAAACAATAAAGCTGGTCTTTCAAGTTCATGCCAAATGGAGAAACAAAAAAGGGCTTTTTAAAAACAGTAAAAACAAACAGAGACACAACCACAGGCTCACACATAATGTATGGACCATAATAACTCATGCCTTTTGTAGCATTAAGTATGCATTACTAATTGGGCAGAATTTGTTTCTGTGCATCAACAGAGACAATGTTGGCTCAGAAACCTTACTGCAATGAGGATGCGTGTAGTGTTGATAGGATGACCTATTTTCTGTAGCATGGAAAAGGGAACGGGAAACTAAGGCTCCCTCCTATATGGGCAATACAGAAAACTTTGGCTATTGGAAGCAAACCCACTGCAGAGGGATGTTGCATACAGTTGCAATTTTTCAGTAAGATAAAAATAGTTTACGGTATTAAGCAACTGCCTAATGAACAAGTTTGTCAATTATTCTTACACAGTAAATGACACAAAGCTTTATTATTGTATAGGCTACTTCCTACTTTTAATATAATAATTAGAAGAATATTTTCCAAATAAGACCCCATATTATTGGTTTTACATTCATCTTAGATATGGGACTGGAAAGTGTTCCATTGCTACACTCACTTATTTAACATAACAACTAGCACTGACGATAGAAGAGTGAAAAAAAGATGAGTCTCAATTTCTGCTGCAATATTCAGATGGTACGGTCAGAACTTGATGTAAACAACATGAAAACATAGATCCATTCTGCTTTGTATCAGCGGACACTATATTCCAACTTAGATATATACATGAACGCTTTCTCTTCTAACAGGCTGCATGTAAATAGCCAGTGTTAAATAAGCCGTGGAGGAACAACAAATAATAAGATATTTAAAACAGCATCACCCTGCTGAATATGTGGAGTTTGACAAAGCTAAGAAAGACAAAAGAGGTTAAAGCTAAAGCCAGCACAGAGCCAGGCTCAAGCCAGCAGCCCCTGCTACCTTTCTTTAGCAATGAAAAAGTTTCCATTAAAATGAAAGTTGAACAAAATGTTTTGAAACGCTTATAAGTTTAAAAATAATAATAAAAAATACGGAAATTGGAATCGGCCAAGAAAATTGCACTTGCACTTCTACTAAACCTATATATGTTACTATATTTTGTTACATTCTTAACAATTTTCACAAAGTTTCTAAATAAAATGAGCAATATAATAAAATAGGAGAAAATACCTTTTATTTGTTGAGTGTATACAATTCCCTTATTATTACACACAACAATACATACATTTTATGAATTTATGAGATACTAAACTTTTCAGATGTCTCGACATTTCTAGCCTTTGTCTAGCCTAGCCGTTCTTTTCAAAAACTAAACTAAGAAATTGTGTACTGTATATTTATGATCCATTTCTCAACTCTGTTTCATGTCTTGTGCTTCAGACTCCGTCTGGCACGACTTATATTCTGACTAACAAACTGGACTGTATCTTGTCTACAATCCTGCTCTGCCCGGTGGTACCTTAGTGTGCTTCATAGAGCTTTCTTGAATCAGCTTATTGCATCTGCCTCCAGTTTCTGACAGCTCTGATATATTTTATGCATTTCTGAGTTTATTTTCACGTATTGTCTGTAGATTCCGCAAGGAAAAAAAAAACTCTTAATTTCCTATGCCGACCCACGATATATCGAAACTGAGATGTGGGAGGGATAACTGCAAATCCCTGTCACCACCAGAACAATAGTGAAGATAAATGGAGTCTCAATTTCCAGACAAAGTTGCATTATCTTGAGCTTTTTCTCATCACAGTTGCCATTGTCTTCAGTCATACAGTGGTGCTTGAAAGTTTGTGAACCCTTTAGAATTTTCTATATTTCTGCACAAATATGACGTAAAACATCATCAGATTTTCACACAAGTCCTAAAAGGAGATAAAGAGAACCCAGTTAAACAATTGAGAGAAAAATATTATACTTTGTCGTTTATTTATTGAGGAAAATGACCCAATATTACATATTAGTGAGTGGCAAAAGTATGTGAACCTCTAGGAATAGCAGGTAATTTGAAGTTGGAGTCAGGTGTTTTCAATCAATGGGATGACAATCAGGTGTGAGTGGGCACCCTGTTTTATTTAAAGAACAGGGATCTATCAAAGTCTGCTCTTCACAACATGTTTGTGGAAGTGTATCATGGCACGAACAAAGATGAATTCTGAGGACCTCAGAAAGAGAGTTGTTGATGCTCATCAGGCTGGAAAAGGTTACAAAACCATCTCTAAACAGTTTGGACTCCACCAATCCACAGTCAGACAGATTGTGTACAAATGGAAGAAATTCAAGACCATTGTTCCCCAGGAGGTGGTCGACCAACAAAGATCACTCCAAGAACAAGGTGTGTAATAGTTGGCGAGGTCACAAAGGACCCCAGGGTAACTTCTAAGCAACTGAAGGCCTCTCTCACATTGGCTAATGTTAATGTTCATGAGTCCACCATCAGAAGAACACTGAACAACAATGGTGTGAATGGCAGGGTTGCAAGGAGAAAGTCACTGCTCTCCAAAAAGAAATTGCTGCCCATCTGCAGTTTGCTAAAGATCATGTGGACAAGCCAGAAGACTATTGAAAGAATGTTTTTTGAATGGATGGTTTAAAAGAAAAGCATTGTGTTTGGAGAAATGAAAACACTGCATTCCAGCATAAGAAACTTATCCCAACTGTGAAAGATGGTGGTGGTAGTATCATGGTTTGGGCCTGTTTTGCTGCATCTGGGATGATGGAACAATGAATTCTGAATTACACTGCTCAAAAAATAAAGGGAACATTCAAATAACACATCCAAGATCTGATTGAATGAAATATTCTCATTGAATACTTTGTTCTGTACAAAGTTGAATGTGCTGACAACAAAATCACACAAAAATCATCAATGGAAATCAAATTTATTAACCAATGGAGATTGGTGGATGGAGCGAGACATGATGTTCCAGATGTGCTCAATCAGATTCAGGTCTGGGGAACGGGCAGGCCAATCCATAGCTTCAATGCCTTCATCTTGCAGGAACTGCTGACACACTCCAGCCACATGAGGTCTATCATTGTCTTGCATTAGGAGGAACCCAGGGCCAACCGCACCAGCATATGGTTTCACAAGGAGTCTGAGGTTCTCATCTCGGTACCTAATGGCAGTCAGGCTACCTCTGGCAAGCACATGGAGGGCTGTGCGGCCTTCCAAAGAAATGCCACCCCACACCATTACTGACCCACTGCCAAACCGGTCATGCTGAAGGATGTTGCAGGCAGCAGATCGCTCACCACAGCGTCTCCAGACTCTGTCACGTCTGCTCAGTGTGAACCTGCTTTCATCTGTGAAGAGCACCAGGCGCCAGTGGCGAATTTGCCAATCCTGGTGTTCTCAGGCAAATGCCAAGCGTCCTGCATGGTGTTGGGCTGTGAGCACAACCCCCATCTGTGGACGACGGGCCATCCTCATGGAGTCGGTTTCTAACCGTTTGTGCAGACACATGCACATTTGTGGCCTGCTGGAGATCATTTTGCAGGGCTCTGGCAGTGCTCCTCCTGTTCCTCCTTGCACAGAGGCGGAGGTAGCGGTCTTGCTGCTGGGTTGTTGCCCTCCTACGGCCTCCTCCACGTCTCCTGGTGTACTGGCCTGTCTCCTGGTAGCACCTCCAGCCTCTGGACACTACGCTGACAGACACAGCAAACCTTCTTGCCACAGCTCGCATTGATGTGCCATCATGGATGAGCAGCACTACCTGAGCCACTTGTGTGGGTTGTAGAGTCCGTCTCATGCTACCACGAGTGTGAAAGCACCACCAACAAAAAGTGACCAAAACGACACCCGAAGGACGAGACCCGAGGTACCACTGTATACGTTATATATTGAACTCCTCAATTTACGATAAATTCGACTTAGGATGGATTTGTGTGAACGTATCCTCATCATAAATCAGGGAGTACCTGTACAAAAGACTTTTACAAAAACATTTTTTAAAGGATGCAAAGTATGGTCTAATTATCGTTAGAGACAAAATCACAGAAAACATCAAGACACCATTGTGTGTCATAAGGCTTGTAATGTGTACCCCGACGCTTTCAAATGCTTCATTACAAGGCATTGTGTAGACTAACCCAATTTATACTGGTGCACATCATTGTGGGTTGATTGTACTGGCATCTCCAAGTGACTAATGGTGCAGGTTAGCTGCACAAGCCATAGGACAGCTATGCATTACGAGATTCAGGAATGCTCAAGCAGCCATTTACTCTCCTAATGGCTTGTTGCGTGACGGATGTACTGTGGAGAATATTCAACACCGCAGCCATTCATCTGTCTCTGTAATGACAAGCCCGTTTGTCATTTTGTTTTTCTGTGCTATTCTTTCAATTAGATGTTTACTATTTACATGACAGCAGTTCCTCTGAATGTTTTATCTGATAAGAAGATGGCTCTGGCTAATTCATAGACCTTTTTCCAAAACAGTGGGATGAAATATATAACTAATTTAGGCCATTATTTCACTCTCTTATGTAACCATTTGAGACATTACATATAGCAAGTGATGTTTGCAGAAAACATGGCATTTTAATGCACTTGGTAGAGGAAATTTCAACGTTGCACATACAGACAAGCTTGGATTCTGAAGGCACACCCACACTGAAAACTGCTTTACAGTGCTATTTTACTGAAAAAAGGTTGAACGAAATGAATGAAATACATAAATTTGCTTGGAGCACCAACAGCAACAAACACACACAACCTGTTATTTCCTGCTGAAGTCACGTCTTTTCAGAACAAACTTTCTTTCAGGCCACCAAACTTCAATGCAACATTTTGTACACATTTAGCTGCACTGCTGCCAAATGGCTACTCCCAACAAGCATGAACAGCAAATGCAAATCAATGCACAGTGACAACATGACCAACCCATTCCATTTGCTTCCTTTCAGGTTATACTGCTGTTTAAGCGATTACTCTGCCATACTCTGAAAGTCCTCCTAACACCTGCGAGCAACAGTGGAATTAAGGCCAAGTTCCAGGTCTATTTGTCATTATAAAACAAGCACACCGTGACATATGGTACAAACGAAACAGGTGCAAATACAACCCCAAATGGAAAATTGAAATACAACAATGCAGGGTTTCTTACATTGACTTTGACTTTTATTTCATTCCAGACAGTCTGAACCCAATATATTTCATGTTTTACCTGGTCAGCTTCATTTGTTAATATATAATGAAACAAAAATAGTGATGTGGTATCAAAGAGGTGATTATAATCATGATTTGGTAGAAAAGCAGTATCGACAAAAAAGCTTTGTCTTTGATGAGCAAAGATGAGCATAGGATCTACAGTTTGTCAACAAATGCATGAGAACATTACTGAAATGTTTAAAAATATGTTCCTCAAAGAACGACTGGAAGGGATTTGCAGGGAATCTTGAAGAATTTCAATGCGTCAAGGGCAAGGGCGCAACTCAAGATCCCTCAGACTGCACTGATTGAAGAAGCGTCATTCATCAGCAGCTGATATAATCACATGGGCAAGAGACTACTTTGGGGTATGACAAAGTGGTAAAAATATATCACAATATTTTAAAGACATTTTCACGATACACAATATTTATCGCATTACACGTGCTCTAGGGCTGCAACAACGAATCGATAAAATCGATGATAATCAATTACTAAAAAAGTGTCGACAACGAATTTCATTGTCGATTCGTTGTGTCACATGACTTGTGTCCCTCCCCTTATCATATCCGCTTACGTTACTTGCGGCACTTCAACGCTGGAAAATAAAATACGAGCGATTGAACGGAGTGAGGCGGAGTCGGCGCGGACGCGGAATCTTCAAAATAAGTTAGCATTAAGAATTAATACATTCTACAAATGAAACATGACCGACGCATAGAAGAAAGTTCGGCTTAAGTCCTCAAAAGTGTAGGAACATGTGTAATATGCAAGCTTTGCAAAAGTGATCTGACCGGTGCTGATACAGCCCTCGAAACGAAACGAAAACATGTTGCAGTCACCCATGAGGATGCTCAGAGCTCAGTAGTGGTGTGTTGGTCGCGACCGATACGGCTCTAAGAGCCGGCTCTTTGAGACGAACGACAGGAGCCGGTTCCTGATTGTGAGCCGGTTTATATATTTTTTAATTTATTGTACATTCCTACACATTGCTGCTTATTCTACTTCTTGTTAGATGCTAAACTACATTTTCTAAAACAGGTCAGATCTAACAGAAAGGAGGAGCAGGATCATCCCCTCAAAGATGAGATCCTTAGGGTTTTTTTTTTTATGCCAATCTTCATTAATAACTGTAACCTGGATTTGCTTTTTCTTTTTTTGCACATTGTTATTTAGATTTTGTTGAGTGATGTTTGGTTGATGATGTCTTGTTTCCCTGTATATAGTTGCAAATTTACAAATAATACACATAGTCAGAGACCTGAGACAAGATTGGACCTGTAACTGAGATGGGTCTTCGTTTTTGTATTTTATTTTACTGTGTTCCATTGAGTACATAAATACAAAACATATTAATAATAACAAACATTGGATATTATGTGTTTTTACATTAGTAATTCATTTTAAGCTACAAAAAAATCTAAAGTGCCACTTGGGAGCCGAAAGAGCCGGCTCTCTGAAAAGAGTCGAAATTCCATTCACTAGAGCTCAGCAACAGCGCAAGTCACCACAATATCCCGAGTTTGTTCCATTTTGAAGTGAGGAAACGTAACGGCGCACTCACACTATGCGAACCGGAATAGCAGGGTTGATGCTTGTTAGCTGGATAATGACAATGATGGAGCTAAGAGACAGATACCCTATATTGGCCAGGCTAGCCAAGTCCTATTTATGCATTCCTACTTCAACATTGCCTGAGCGTCTATTTTCTGCGGCAGGAAATATAGTCTCTAAAAAAAGAGCCAGCTTTAGCCAGGAGCATGTTGACATGATAACATTTTTGGCTTGCAATGCAAAGTTCCTTAAGAAAGAGCATGAATGAGTTGTATGTAGTGTTTGCATCAGAGATGCACTTATTTTTCTTTATTATTTAATTTGTTATTTTAATTTATTAATAAATTAATTTATTATTATTCATTTATTGTAAGAACTTATTTGCTCTGTTATTTAATGTTATATTTCTGAATAAAGACATGGAAAAGTTTTCATCGATTAATCGAAAAAATAATCGACCGATTAATCGATTATTAAAATAATCGTTAGTTGCAGCCCTAATGTGCTCGCAGACAAAATGCATCAGTAGTGACAGATTGTTAAGAACTACTATTCAAATATTATCCCATACTTTGTAAATTACACTCCTTATAATGAAACATGCAGTTGCTCAGTGTTCTTTAACTACGGACGATATCCTATATCCGATATCGTCACCACTAACTACAACAGAGAGTTACATTCACAAATGCCACTTAAAACTTTACTGTGCAAAAAAGACAAAAGCATTATGTTAACCATGTCCAGTGTCGTCAACTTCTTTTGGCTCGGAGGGATCTAGGATGGACCATCACACAGTGGAAATGTGCATTGTGGTCAGATATTTTTGAATGCAATGGACGCAGTGTGCTTTAGACCAAAGACGAAAAGGACCATCCAGACTTATCAGCAACAAGTCCAAAAGTCAGGTATGGGGCTGTTTCACCGCCCTTGGCCAAGGTAGTTTACACTGTGATGGCAGCATTAACACAGAAAAGTACAATGAGATTTTATAGTGACATAAGCTACCTTCAAGATCTTTTCCAGCGGTGTCCATGCATTTTCAACAATACAATGCAAAACCACAGGCAGCACACATTACAAAAGGCATGGCTGTGGAAGAAGAGGGTACTGGTGGACTGGCCTGTCTGCAGTTCTGTCCTGTCCCAAATAAAGAACAGGTGCAGAATTTTGAATTGAAAAATGCGAAAACTGCAAAAACTCTGTAGCGTTGCACATCTTAAGACGTGTTTGCAGGAAACCTATGCTCTGTGCCAAAATGTCTTAAATGTTGTGAGAAAAATTACAAAAGTGGTAAACGCTTTACTGTCCCAGCTTTTTTAGGAATGTGTTGCAGGCCTGAAATGCAGGAATGGATGTTCATTAATAAATTGATTTGAACACAAAAACATGGAATATCTTGGGTTCATAATAAACATAAATGTAAGAAACACTGTGGGAGATTTTTTGTTGTTTTTTCCATACTGTCACAATTTGCTCTGATTTGATGTTGCAATTTACATTTCGGGTGAATATAACAGTGACAAAGACACCATCATGTCTACGACAAGTCTTGCTGCTTCCCAGGTCTGGTGCAATGGATAAACCAGAGGCATCGGGCACCTGAGAGACCAAGCTGTTCTTCTTACGACTGCTCCCATTATGGGTCACCATAGCAAATCATCCTAAACGCAATATTAGATATGGTACAGGTTTTATACCAGATGCCCATTCTGACATAGCCCTCCACATTTATCTGGGATTTGGATCTGCATTAGAGCACCGTGGGCAGTGGTTGATTTTGCAAGTCACATCTGGAATTTGAACCAAGGCCCTGAACACAGTTAGCAGGTCAGCTATGTAAAAGCTAATAATGCAACTTGAATGTCACCTGTAGATCTCATCATCCTTTAATAATGTGTGAACAGTGACAACGTTGCTATTTAAGTCAAAACATCCTGTTCCTCTCTTTTGTTTTCCTTTACTACTCCAAAAGTCCACGTTTAAATGGAAAACTGGATTTTTATTTTCAAAATCATGCTTGTGAGTTAGCCATACTTCAATCAAAATTCCAGATTAGCAGTAAAACCTAGCACAGCCTTGATATTCTTAGACATTTTTTTCGTCATTGTCTATTCCTGTAACCCACTTCCTGTTTTCTCTTCAAAACAGGGAAGTCAAGCATACTGGAGAGTAAGTGCAGAATGAGCAGCCTTCCGGGGAGGAGGTATTATTTGATTTGGACCACGGCCAGAAAGGCACTCCCACAATCTCAAGTGCAGGGTCACAACACTTTCTCCTACTTCATCCTTTTCTACTCTCAACTCAAGGAGCAGCACTCATGGTTTCAGAACTTCAAGTATACTATTTTTGTCTCATTTGTTTAACTGGGTTCTCTTTATCTACTTTTAGGACTTGTGTGAAAATCTGATGACGATCATATTTATGCAGAAATATAAAAAATTCTAAAGGGTTCACAAACTTTCAAGCACCACTGTAACATAAAGATTTTCACACAAGTTCTAAAAGTAGATAAAGAAAGTCCAACAAGAATAAATGAGACAAAAACATTATACTTGGTTGTTTATTTATTGAGGAAAATGAGCCAATATTACATACCTGTGAGTAGCGAAATATTTAAACCTTAGCTTTCAGTATCGCCCTTGTGCAGCCTCAACTGCAACTAAACATTTTCAGCTACTGTTTATCAGTCTGGCACATCAGTTTGAAGGAATTTTAACTCATTCCTTAGCACAGAACCACTTCAACTCTAGACTGTTGTTGCTCACATGAGCTGCTTCTACACCATTTCTATTACAGTGGGGCAAAAAAGTATTTAGTCAGCCACTGATTGTGCAAATTCTCCTACTTAGAAAGATGAGAGAGGTCTGTAATTGTCATCATAGCTACACTTCAACTATGAGAGACAAAATGAGAAAAAAAATCCAGGAAATCACATTGTAGGATTTTTAAAGAATTTAATTGTAAATCATGGTGGAAAATAAGTATTTGGTCACCCACAAACAAGCAAGATTTCCGGCTCTCACAGACCTGTAACAACTTCTTTAAGAAGCTCTTCTGTCCTCCACCCATTACCTGTATTAATGACACTTGTTTGACCTCGTTATCTGTATAAAAGACACCTGTCCACAGCCTCAAACAGTCAGACTCCAGACTCAACCATGGCCAAGATCAAGAAAATTGTAGACCTGCACCAAGCTCGGAAGAGTGAATCTACAATAGGCATACAAGACCATTTATAATCTCCCTCGATCTGGGGCTCCACGCAAGATCTCATCCCGTGGGGTCAAAATGATCATGAGAACGGTGAGCAAAAATCACAGAACTACACGGAGGGACCTGATGAATGACCTGCAGAGAGCTGGGACCAAAGTAACAAAGGCTACCATCAGTAACACACTACGCCAAGAGGGACTCACCTGCAGTGCCAGGCGTGTCCCCCTGCTTAAGCCAGTACATGTCCAGGCCCGTCTGTAGTTTGCCAGAGAGCATATGGATGATCCAGAAGAGGATTGGGAGAATGTCATGTGGTCAGATGAAACCAAAATAGAACTTTTTGGTAAAAACTCAACTGGAGGAAAAAGGATGCTGAGTCACATCCCAAGAACACCATACCTACTGTGAAGCATGGGGGTGAAAACGTGATGCGTTGGGGCTGTTTTTCTGCAAAGGGGACAGGACGACTGATCCGTGTTAAGGGAAGAATGAATGGGGCCATGTAACGTGAGATTTTAAGCCAAAATCTCCTTCCATCAGTGAGAGCATTGAAGATGGAACATGGCTGGGTCTTCTAGCATGACAAGATACCAAACACACCGCTCGGACAACGAAGGAGTGGCTCCGTAAAAAGCATTTCAAGGTCCTGGAGTCCTGGAGTCCTCCAGACCTCAACCCCATAGAAAATTTGTGGAGGGAGTTGAAAGTCCGTGTTGCCCCAAAACATCACTGCTCTAGAGGAGATCTGCATGGAGGAATGGGCCAAAATACCAGCTACAGTGTGTGCAAACCTGGTGAAGACTTACAGGAAACGTTTGACCTCCGTCATTGCCAACAAAGGTTATGTTACAAAGTATTGAGGTGAACCAAATTTATTGACCAAATACTTATTTTTCCACCATAATTTATAATTCAATTCTTTAAAAATCCTACAATGTGATTTCCCGGATTTTTTTTGTCATTTTGTCTCTCATAGTTGAAGTGTACCTATGATGAAAATTACAGACCTCTCTCATTTTTTTAAGTTGGAGAACTTGCACAATCAGTGGCTGACTAAATATTTTTTTGCCCCTCTGTAGATTAAGGTTGAGACTTTGACTTGGCCATTTTACATACAGTGGAATCTCGGTTCTCATCGTTAATTCATTCCAGAAGGCTTGCCGAGAACCGAAAATGATGAGTTTTGAATGAATCCATTCCAGACCCCAAGAAAATCCACACTGTATAAGGCATTATGCATTAATGGAGTTGTATTTTACAGGTGCTCCCTGATTTAAGATGGGGACATGTTCCAACAAATCCATCACAAGTTAAATGCATCATAAACTGAGAAGATTAACGAGTGTTTAGTAGAGTGGTCTATACTGTATTATAGCAAAGCCTATAATAAGTAATGATAAGTACACTGCCACTGTACATTGCTGCCATGTGTTTGGTTGATTAGGTCTCTGTGTTACCGTGACATAAAATTACATATACAGTGAAAGAGGATATGGCCATATTGCCACTCCTATTGCTAGAGGAAGGAACCTTTTGTTAAATTCACAAAACCAGCACAATAAGGTCTAATGCTAAAATGATACCACGTTTCTCTTTTTCCAATGCAGATTTAGTGCACTACTGAAAGGCTTTAGATGTCACTTTTTTACTTTACTTTTTTACACACACAAAGCCACTTTCTCCATCCCTTTATCAAGCTAATTCTCTGAAATTGAGCATTGCCAGTAGGGACAATCTCTGCCACAAGTCACAAAAGGACTCTCTAATTACCCTGCACATCTAATGCAACAAGCAAATTAAATCATTTTTTATCATTAATTTCACATAGCAGTTTTACTCATTAAGACTCAATGAGTCTGATATGAGAAAATCACTTGCCGCCCTGGTTGTTCTGCCATAAAATGACAAACTATAGAAGTACTACAGGCATAAACTAACACATTAAAAGTGCTATATTTTAACCCTCTCCTTCACATCCGAATTTAAGATCATTTTCAAGCGACTTGCACTATTACATTAAAACACTGGTTATTTTTGGTTTTTCAATGATCATTCAGGGCTTACATTGAAGTAAACACTTGGGCCAACATATTTATTCACCTTCAGGATTCTAACTTCACCATTTAGGTTCCATTTGGGAAGATTAAATACAGACAAAAATGTCGAAAAAACAAAAAACGCCTTTCATTTCTTTGCGTGTATAATGTGTGTGTGGATGCTGATGATTGAAAATTATCCATGCTGTGCATTTTATGTTTCACCAGGGACTTATAAAGCTAAATCCAAAATTTGGAACACATACAACAAAGTATTCAAGAGTTACACAGTTTTTTTACTATTGATCACCACTGGTCTCCAAATAGGCCATAACCTCTAAAAATACAAATAAAAAGAAGCCTGTCATCATAAATCAAGTGGTTGCAAGTCTTTTTGTCATCTGTGATAGAACGAACAAATATTAGTCACAATTCAGTGTTATTTTGCTATTTATATGAATAAATCACGCTGATAGAAGGCCTCTCCATACTGAGCTATGCTGTGCTGGCCTGTTAAACTCCTCCCCCACGCGCTCTGTGAGCATGAGCATGTCATGTGACATACCCATCGCTCGGTTCGAGTGTCAGCTTTCCATTGGAAGGGGGGTCATTCACTCAGTGGAGTGGCTGAATAAAACCTCTAACCAATGAAATTCGGAGGCTCGCGAACTAATAACACACTGAGGATTTACGAGAGACCTCCCGTAGGGGAAATCTTACGTACACTTTAGAGGGAACCTCGTGTTGTGTAGTGAGAACACAGCCAAAGAACGCACATCTCCTGTTACATTGGAAATGAATGGATTTTTATGAGAGGACGTGAGCAAGCGAAAAAAGGACTTTACTGACATTTTATCTGCAGTTTAATGGTATCATGGTGTTGTTTAGACAGCAAGTGAATTTTAAATGATAAAATCAAAAGTTATTTTACATCCTAACTATATTTTAAAAGGCAAAATAGTTGGGGAGGTGTGGTTGATTGTGTAAACAAACAAGGCGGACAGCTGTGTTCAGTGTGTGATTTCTGGCGAATGGCTGCATGTAGACGGTTGAAAATCGGTATGCAGGTAGTTATAATAGTATTAAATCTTTTGAGTTTGTGTTTTGGACTGTGTATTAAGAATGTTTTAAGTTATTAAGAATGCAAAAAATTACGCCCCTAGCGGGCCTGTATACGGGCCTGCGGGGGACGCATCTGCAGTTAAGCGTGTAGCAAAATATTGCACCACTATCATATTAAACTTGAGCAAGTACTTTAGCCTACTGAGTGATCTGGTAGATCTGGAGTCTATGTAGGAAACACTGAGAGAAAACTGAGAATACAGCCTGGATGCCAACCTACTGTATATCAGGACAATAACAGTTATTCATTCAAGTCAAGTCAAGTCAGATCTATTTGTATAGCACTTTTTACAATGGAGCCTTGTCTCAAAGCAACTTTACAAGTTTAGATTATCTCCTAATAACTACGTCCAATCCCAAATTGAGCAAGCCTAGGGTGACAGTGGCAAGGAAAAACTCCCTAAGTGTTATGAGGAAGAAACCTTGGGAGGACCAAGACTCAAAAAGGGACCCAACCTCCTTGGGTGGCGTAGATGATAAATCTAAGAGCGAAACTAAAGTCATGGAGTCAAAGTTCGAATAAAATGTGAAGTACGGCATTAAGTGGCCCGGGTATGGTGGGGCTGGAGCTGATGACGGAAGCAGCTTGAGTGGAGCTGCAGCGGATGAACATCATGTGTGGGGCTGGAACCGGCACCGGAACACAGCTCA
>JAJAGP010001118.1:176524-232544 GCA_025084515.1 Ancistrus triradiatus
ACACAGCTCAGAGAGAAAACAGAAAATGCAATTAGTTATTGATTAAGAGCACAGTGTCTATTAACAATCACTGATGCCAAGTGTAGCATGAGACCCCGGCAGCATTAGCTATAGCAGCATAGCTAGAAAGAGGAGAACTGGTAGGTAACACAGTGACATCGGCAACCCTACGGGAGGCAGAAGACAGCAACCCAACGTCTCTGATCACCATAAGACTCTTTGGCTATGAACCCCCAGCTCTGCCCTTATTCTAAGGTAAGGATGCACGAGTCAAGATCACGAGGACCGAAGTCCAGTTCAGCCAGACCACCCACTCGACACTCTCGGCTAGCGGACAAGGCAGGCAGGCCAGACATGACTCCAGACTCCGGCCCCAGTGACCCAAGTCATGTATCCTGGTCATTCATCTGCATCTATGGGAAGTTTATCCAACCTACACACAATGAGCCTCATTCATGAAACCTTCGTAAAACAGACGAGCAAACCAAGTAAATTACACGTAAATGGACATTTCCGAAAACCCTTCGCCATATTCATGAATGTTGCGTAAACACGAGATTCATCAGTAGAGCGTGCGTATGTTAATGAACACCAATCGTTTGTAAATGGGTCACGCGTACATGTTCCTTTTATAATGACCATACAATTACCATAATCCACGTCCATGAATACCAAATGACCACTGTATAATAAAGGCTTTGGACTGAGGAACACAGCAAAATTTCTCCAAAATGTCTCAGAAAAAGCAAAGAAAAAACTGATGCGGATATCAATGTTTTATTGAACAAAGAGCATTCAATCAACATTTTTAATTTTTGAGAATCCATGGTGGCGATTCAGTTAATAAAGAAAGCAGCTTGACACCAAAGTCCATGTAGACTGTATGAATAAATCTACAATCTTCTACAATCTACAATCTGCTTAATGGATCCTGCCGGACCAAGATGCTGTACCTCTCATATTCGGGACACATACGGTCTGGTGGTCTTATTTGTCTTGATTAAGCACCACTGGTTTTTTACATATAAAATAAAATTAAAATGGACAATATTAATAAACGAATTTTAATATAAATGGTACTTGTGTGTAACCTCCTTTCCAAAAACCCAAACGGGTCATTTTCTTTGATCATCAGTCAGTAAGTGCGCTCACGGTTCAGGCATAAATGGCAAAAAAAAAAGACAGCTGAAGGTTAACACAATGCAAGTATTTTTCATTTATACAGGTATTCTATTATGAAGGCTACTATATTAGGTGTTGAACTATAAGCACAGTTGTTTATTCGTTCCGGGACCTTTTCACTTAATGCCCACTTACCGGCTCACGGCACGCTCAGTGTTCCCTTACCTCATGTTTAACAAATTAAGAACTGCTTCTACATTTACATTTACAGCATTTAGCAGACGTCCTTATCCAGAGCGACTTACAATTGATACAGTCAAACAATCCAAGCAATTGTGGGTTAAGGGTCTTGCTCAAGGATCCAACAGTGGCAGCTTGGCAGAGGTGGGATTTGAACCCCACAAAAGCTTCTAGCTTCTATTTATGTTCTCTTACCGATGAGCCTACGATCTCTTATAACGCCACTCTCCAAATGTCGAGCTACATGTGTCCGAGAATTCCACCTGGCCACAGTGCTTAGAAGATAGCATTTCATATAACAGATCAATTGCACATTGACTGAATGGTCGTCTTTTCTTATTAATATATGCAAATGCATCATATGAGTAGCATTTTATATGAAGTAAATCATAGGATATGCTGCACAAGGAAAGTAAAAATGGTATTTAATATGTCAAACATCATACCTTGAGGATGAATATACATTTACTATTAGCAATATTTAAAATTTAAATTATATTTAAGCCTGCAGTGCCTCACATTAGTGCATTCTTTCTCCCATGCTGGCGAAAGCTGAGCTTTTAGGCTTATTGGAAGTTTCTCTGAATAACAGGGTGTATTATTAAACAGAGTGCTTGTTGTGCAATTGCGCTTACTTTTAAAAAATGTATTATAATGTAATTAATGTAATATTAATCATTCTTATTATTTTGGCAGTACTTTAATTCAAGTGCAGCCATGTCTATTGACACTTTTGGCATCATCCGGACGTTACGAACAGTTTACGTGTGCTGAGGACCATGTGTAGATTTTAGTCGTAAATGTACTAACATTTTGGGACGACGAATATTTTCATGAATCCGGACATTTACGCATAAGGTGTTTCACGAACAATGTATGTGCAAATTCGTTCTGTTCACGTTTCATAAATGAGACCCAAGATGTTTTTAATAACATGTAACGCTACTAATATCCAGCTCTGTGATGGACTGGTGAGGTGTTTAGGGTGCATGCTTAACTGAGAATTCCTGTGAATTCAGGGATGAGCTCTGGAAGACCCCAGTGCAGCAGAAAGAATTAGAAAATACAGCCAAAACCCACTGTCTGAATGTACATGGTACCAGAAAAAGGTTTGATAATGAATATTTAAAAAACCAGCCAATTTCAAACATTTTCTATCAGCTTCTACATTTATAGCATTTAGACGCTCTTATCCAGAGCGACTTACAGAGGTGCTTTGTATTCTTCCTAGTAGACAAACCTTCATGTTAGTACAAGTAAGCAATAACTCAAGAACACAATCCAACTACAGCTTGCTAGGATCTGAGGCAGATAAAGCAACAAAACACACAAGCTATTTTATAAAATATATATAAATATGCAGTTGTATTCACTTCAGTCTTCAAATAAGTGCTGGGTGAAGAGGTGAGTCTTTAGTCTCCGCTTGAAGACAGCTTCTGCTTCTTTATTTTCTCTGCAGCCAAAGTGGCTCAACAGGCAGAGCTAGCTGCTGGACACTTGCAACGTGAAGGTTGAGTGGTACGATTATGGAAAAAAAAAAACCAGCCACTCAGTATTCGCCGACATGGCAACCATGGTGGAAGGCTCGTGCACATGTGCAGACTGAAGACACAGATTATAATCAAGTAACTGGTATACATGCAATGAGTAATCTGATTACTGGGACAAAATTCAGCTTTCTTTATTGGATTTCTTAATCTGATTTCTACATAGGAGTATGCTGTATACATGACCACTTGAATAAACATAACTGCAGAAATCCGACTATGATAGCATGTAAACACACTCAATGGCTCGCAGGACCACTTTCAAGGTGCCAACCCCACTAAAGATGAACTACCGGGACTATAGATCAGTTTCTAGAACTGAAGAAGCCTTTCGGGGGAGAGGTCTTCAAGAACCGAAAAAAGAAGCCCAGTGGCCTTCAACTCAAACACTCGAGACTTTTCTGACCTGGATGACTGAGAACTTCCGCTACATTTAATTTATCTGAAAATATCATCCTAGTTCTTGTACGTCCAAATCTGCAGCACCTGCGTGATGCTTATTATGCCAATATGGACATGAATCTCTCAGGAATGTTTCCAGCCCCTTGTTGAATCTATGACACGAAGGATTAAGACAGTTCTAAGGGCAAAAGAGGGTTCAACTCGATACTGGCAAGATGAATATAATAAAATGGCTGGTGAGTGTTTAAAGCCTACCAAATATTATCCATAAAAAACTGGGACTGTGGTGGCACACCGGTTAAAGTTCTGGGCTATTGATCAGAAGGTCCAGGAATCTGGACAACAGCATTTTCTAAATTACTAAATGTTTATATTAAACAGTCCAGAACTTTTGGGATTTTTGGGAAAACATCTTTACCAAGAAAATCCCTGTAAATATCCTGGTAATACTGAAAATCTTCAATATTACACAGTCACTACATGCACACCTTCCACACACGAGCAAATGGTCAGCATGCATTCTTCCATGCTTTACTTGCCAACGTTTTCAATCAAGTAAAAGTAATAATCGGGTTCAAATTAAAGAAATACAAAAAACACTCAAATCTACAATGGTCATACTGTGCAATGATATTATTTGTATGCACAGCCATGGGGCGCCTGGGCACCGAGCTTGAACCGTTACTCACTTAGGAATTTCACGGAGTCAGCTTAAAGCGAGAGCAGGAGGTTTTAATGCTTCACCAGAATCAAAAGGGCAACTCGAGGCATACAGACAGGTGAAATGCATGATATTTATTCAAAGCACTCAAACGCCAAGGTCCAATTACAAGGACGTTGTATAGTGTACAAGCACCAGCAGGTAACCGCAGGATTACTCATTCCTTCAGTGTCAAAGGCTGCCCTTTATTCTCCATATTTATAAGCTATGGGTACTCTGTTCTTGAGAGATAAAGGTCTGTGCATACAATCAGAAGCTCTGTGTGAATGCTCAACACCATAGTTATAGAAGTGTCACCACTAGGGCTGCACAGTATATCGTTTCAGCGAATGTCATCGCAAGGCACGCACTCGCAAAATCACATCACAGAATGAATAATTTCACTTAAGCTAAATGAAACCAAACCACATCACGAAACATATTTTTGCTACCTTCCATGACATATCTATCAGATATCTGTTATTTTACTGGTCATTAGCTTTTATTTGTATAGTTCTGTTGTAATAATGTCTCCTACTTTAAAGGGGTTTTCATTGTGAAATTAATTGTGAAATGACACATTTGGTTCTCTATTGTGAAGCAAATGGGTCACAATGGGGTCACAATAAATTCTCTAAGGTGATACTGAACCTTCCTTGGTTTAATGCTCTGTTTACCCATGAGTGCAAAGATGTACAATGGGGCAAAAAAGTATTTAGTCAGCCACTGATTGTGCAAGTTCTCTTACTTAGAAAAATGAGAGAGATCTGTAATTTTCATCAAAGGTATACTTCAACTATGAGAGAAAAAATGAGAAAAAAATCCAGGAAATCACGTTGTAGGGTTTTAAAATAATTTAATTGTAAGTTATGGAGGAAAATAAGTATTTGGTCAATAACAAAAGTTCAACTCAATACTTTGTAACATAACCTTTGTTGGCAATGACAAAGGACAAACGTTTCCTGTACAGAGGGGCAAAAAAGTATTTAGTCAGCCACCAATTGTGCAAGTTCTCCTACTTAGAAAAATGAGAGAGGTCTGTAATTTTCATCATAGGTACACTTCAACTATGAGAGACAAAATGAGAAAAAAAAATCCAGGAAATCACATTGTAGGATTTTTTTTTTATGTAATTGTAAATTATGGTGGAAAATAAGTATTTGGTCAATAATTTGGTTCAACTCAATACTTTGTAACTTAATATTTGTTGGCAATGACAGAGGTCAAACATTTCCTGTAAGTCTTCACCAGGATTGCAGAAACTGTAGCTGCTATTTTGGCCCATTCCTCCATGCAGATGTCCTCTATAGCAGTGATGTTTTGGGGCAACACAGACTTTCAATTCCACACATTTTCTATGGGGTTGAGGTCTGGAGACTGGCTAGGCCACTCCAGGACCTTGTAATG
Organism: Ancistrus triradiatus; assembly: GCA_025084515.1. NCBI lineage: Eukaryota > Metazoa > Chordata > Actinopteri > Siluriformes > Loricariidae > Ancistrus > Ancistrus triradiatus. Next base: position 181,943 of record JAJAGP010001118.1, read on the forward strand.
CTTTTATGGAGCCACTCCTTCGTTGCCCGAACGGCGTTTGGGATCATTGTCATGCTGGAAGACCCAGCCACGTTCCATCTTCAATGCTCTCACTGATGGAGGTTTTGACTTAATTTGACTTTGACACAATACATGGCCCCGTTCATTCTTCCCTCAACACATATCAGTTGTCCTGTCCCCTTTGCAGAAAATCAGCCCCAAAGCACGATGTTTCCGCCCCCATGCTTCACAGTAAGTATGGTGCAACTCAGCATTCTTCTTCTTCCAAACATGACGAGTTGAGTTTTTACCAAAAAGTTCTATTTTGGTTTCATCTGACCAAATGATATTCCCCCAATCCTCTTCTGGATCATCCATATGCTCTCTGGCAAACTTCATACGGGCCTGGACATGTACTGGCTTAAGCAGGGGGACATGCCTGGTACTGCAGTATCTGGAGTCCCTCTCGGCGTAGTGTGTATGGTAGTCTTTGTTACTTTGGTCCCAGCTCTCTGCAGGTCATTCATCATGTCCCTCCATGTAGTTCTGGGATTTTTGCTCACAATTCTCATGATCATTTTGACATTTTGAGCCAGAAATCTTGCTTGTTTGTGGGTGACCAAATACTTATTTTTCACCATGATTTACAATTAAATTCTTTAAAAATCCTACAATGTGATTTCCTATATTTTTTTCTCATTTTGTCTCACATAGTTGAAGTGTACCTGTGATGAAAATTACAGACCTCTCTCATCTTTAAGTAGAAGAAGTTGCACAATCAGTGGCTGACTAAATACTTTTAAAAACTTTTTTTTTTGTTGGATCATTTTCCTCAATAAATAAATGACCAAGTATAATATTTTTGTCTCATTTGTTTAACTGGGTTCTCTTTATCTACTTTTAGGACTTGTGTGAAAATCTGATGATGTTTTAGGTCATATTTATGCAGAAATATAGAAAATTCTAAAGGGTTCACAACCTTTCAAGCACCACTCTACACCTGTAGCCATAAAACACACAGACAAATGAACCGACAGTGAAGTCCAGTCCTTACTGAACCTATATGCGACAGAGTAGGTACAACACAATTTTAAGTCGTTACAACTGCTTGTTAATGCAAATATCTAATCAGCTGCAAATATGGCATAATCAACATGAAAGCATGGATCCATCCTGCTTTGTATCATTGTACATGCTGCTGCTGCTGGTGTAATAGCGTGGGGAATATTTTCTTGGCACACTTTGGGCCCCTTAATGCCAAATGAGCATCGTTTAAACTCCACAGCCTACCTGAGTATTGTTGCTGTCCATGGTCATCCCTTTATGTACACAGTGTACCATCTTCTGACGGCTACATCCAGCAGGATAACACACCGTGTCACAAAGCTCCAGTCATCACAAACCTTTACATTATTGAACATGACATTGAGCTCAAATGGCCTCCACAGTCACCAGATCTCAATCCAACAGAGCACCTTTGGGATTTGGTGAAACGAGAGACTCACATCATGCATGTGCCGAAAACAAATCTGCAGCAGCTGTGTGATGCTACCATGTCAATATGGACCAAAATCTCTGAGGAAAACTGAAGAAGGTCTAAAGGCGGTTCCAGCCAACCTGCTACTAGTAAGGTGTACCTAATAAAGTGACCATGAGTGTATAAAGTTTTTTATTTTTTGCACATTGATTATTACAGCACACCAGTTAACATATAAAATTATAACCATAGCCAGCCAGCAATTCTTCCACAGCTATTTTATAGTCTAAAAACAGACATACTACAGCTAGTTCTTGTCAAGATGAAACTCAGCAGAGAACTTAAACTTTATTTGAGGAAAGTAGGCTTTGCAGGGGAAAAAAACTGAGTTTCACATTCATTAGCATATAAAGTGCAAAACAAAAAAAGCTACAAGCAGGAACCTTCCACATGTACAGAAACACTGTGAATCAGAGCGAGGAGTCAGAACCAACTAGTCACATTGACTCGTGAGCTGATACTGGGTGAGCTGAAACTTCCATAAAAATGTCTGAAAAAAGTTTGAAGGCAGAAAAAAAAGAAAAATGGAAAAAAAAAATCAGGACAAACACCACAAGACCAAAAGTATGTGGAATCCAAAGCAGTATATACTGTAGCCAAGTAGCAAAGCAGTACATAATTGTGGATAATAATTTACTTTTCTGTTGATTTAACGTGCCACTTTTATACACTACATGGCCAAGTTTGTTGACACACATTATATTCATAACATAGAAATAAGTATGGAGATTGTTTGGTGTGACAAGTCTTCACAGAAAGTTGTAGAGCTGATATCTTACAATAAGCCTTTGGGTAACAATTGGCAATTCATTTATCTCCAAGGTGTCTGATGGAGTTAAGATTGGGACTCTGTGTAAATCAAGTTCTCAATAAACGTTTTCAAACCATTTCTTTATTGACTTTGTTGTAGGTGGGAAGGGCAGAAAGTTGAAATAAATGGTTTGGTAGAGTCTGGAGTCTGCTGTGTTGACCGTAAAAGCGGAAACCGGGGAAGAGAAAAACGAGGAAAGGGCGGGGTGGGAAATGGAGGGGTAGACATAGCGATCATCTATAAAGAGCGGCCGTAAGTCTAGGGACGGAGGGAAAGGCAGGGGGGACGAGAAAAGGGGAATGCGAAATAAAATAGGGGTAAACATAAGGTTAAGGAACACCACGGGATGTTCATATTTTGGCTATATAAGATAGCGTAGTGCGGGAAAGGTGAAAATTTTATATCACGGTAAAGACAATTTCACGATACACCACATTTATCATGATGCATGTTGATTGCAGACAAAATGCCATATTAGCGAAATATATAAACACGAACTATTTCAGATATATCAATTTATTAAAGGATTTTATATTCAAAATGTCCTGCTCTTCATCCAATAAACAGGATAATTAATTACACTCTTTATGATGAAAACCATGCAGTGGTCGGTGTTCATTAAGCTCTGACGATCCCTCGAGAGGAGAAACAAGGTGACCAACACTCATCTATCCACTATAAACAACAAATAATCACGCCCCTCCTAAGGGTGTAAACACAGTTCTAGCAATAAGCCTAAATTGGTGTGTAATCACCTATGGGACAAACAACACGGAATCTCATATATCTAAAACAAAAAAAGCACAACCCGCTTACCATGTATGGACACATTTACCAGGTGCAAATTGCATATGTTTTCCAAACTACAGATGGAGCATTAAGTATTTAGGAAGAAACTGACTGTGCAGGTCGCAATACTTAGAAAAAGATGAGAGACGTCTGTTAATTTTCATCAGAGGTACACGTCAACTATGAGAGACAAAACGAGAAAAAAACAAATCCAGGAAATTAAACGTTTGTAGATTTTTAAAGGAATTTAAGGTAAATCATGCTGAAAACATAAACTATTGGTCACCCACAAACACGCAAGATTTCCGGCTCTCACAAAACCTGTAACAATGCTTTAGGAAGTTCTTCTGTCCTCCACTTGGTACCTGTATTATGGCACCTGTTTGTGTTAGGATCCTGCCCTGCCCCCCATTTTTCGGTTTGCTTGGCGGCGATTGTGGGCGCGGACAATCTCCCACAATCAACAGCGGGAAAAGAGGCCGATGGATTACTGTCACGTTTCGGGCTCTACTCTTATTTCTGTTGTTATTTTGATAATAACCCTTGTCTTTGGACTGGACTCTGCAATTCGTCTGCTCCTCCTTGCCACCCCCAGACTCCAAACTCAAGACCAAAGAGCTGTCGAAGGACACCAGGATGAAAATTGTAAACCTGATTCAGGCTGGGAAAAGTGAATCATAATAGGCAAGCAGGTTGGTGTGAATAAATCAACTCGTTTGCAACTTTACGAAAAATGGAAGGACATACACCGTAAGATCTCATCCCGTGGGGGACAAAAGATCATGAGAAAGTGAGCAAAAAATTCCCAAACTACACGAAGGGACCTAAGGCGTGGAAACTGCTTAAGAATCAGGACCATTGTCCAGGCCCGTCTGAAGAGTTTGCCAGGGAGCATATGGATGATCCAGAAGGAGGATTGGAGAATATCATGTGGTCAGGATGAAACCTAAATAGAACTTTTTGGTAAAAACTCAACTCGTCGTGTTGAATGCTGAGTTGCATTCCCAAGAACACATACTTACTGGGAAGCAATGTGGCGGGGGGGAAACATATGCTTTGGGGCTGATTTTCTGCAAAGGGGACAGGACGACTGACCGTGTTATGGGAAGAATGAACGAGGGCCATGTATTGTACATGAAATTTTGTAGCCAAAACCTCACGCTGGTCAATAACAGTGCAGAACACAATTGAAGATGGAACGTGGCTGGGGCGATAGGTTCCAGCATTGACAAATGATCCAAACACACCGCTCGGGCAACGAAAAGTGGCGCAGTAAAAACCAGCATGTAAGGGTACGGGATGAGGCCTAGAAAGTATCCAGAGACGCAACTCCAACCACCCTAGACACAATGTTAGGGAGGACTTAGAAAGTGTTTCTGACTGATTGCCCACACAGCACCGCCTCCCAACCCCCCCCCTGCCCCTCCTTCAGGTGATGATCAGCTGATGGAGTGGGAAGGAGCCAAAAATACCAGCTACAGTGGTGCAAAACTGGTGAAGACTTACAGGAAACGTCTGACCTCTGTCATTGCCAACAAAGGTTATGTTACAAAGTATTGAGTTGAACTTTTGTTATTGACCAAATACTTATTTTCCACCATAATTACATTCTTTAAAAATCCTACAATGTTATTTCCTGTTTTTTTTTTTCCTCATTTTGTCTCTCATAGTTGAAGTGTACCTATGATGAAAATTACAGACTTCTCTCATCTTTCTAAGTAGGAGAACTTGCACAATCAGTGGCTGACTAAATACTTTTTTGCCCCACTGTATTTACCTCTTGTATGGGATTTAATAATCTCCATACATTTCTGTGGCAGTTAGAGCTTGTTATCCATAAAGTAACCGAGACTGACTGAGCAATCTCTCTTCTTTCAAATACAGGGAGCACAATTATATTGCAACTGACTGTGCATGATCTAAAGGATACCAACCCAGCAAGATCATCCAGATAAAGAAAACGTTGGTCTTGCAATAGGCATATGTAAATCAGTAATGACATAAATTGCAATGTTTAAACTGCACCTTTTTGTTAACAGGATTCTTTAGACGAGGGATGGGCAATTAATCAGAAATTAGAACCATTAACCGATGTAATCTTTCCCATGTCAATTATTTTGGTTTTGTCTTTTTTAAATTCTGTTAATACTTTTTTTTTTTCTCTTAATACGTTCTCCACTGTGTGTTTACTAATGCCGCACAATATGTAAACAATTCAAGAAAGATGCCACACCCTACTAAAAGATGCCACATCCTATTAAATCACAAAGGGTTTAAATTGTTTGAAATATTCAATGAATAACAATAAATAGTTCATCTGTGTGTTTCCTTCAATTATTTTAAAATCACAGTGATGTGTACTCCATCATTAGAAAGAACATCCCAGTATTAAAACCGTATTTACAGTACAAACCTTGTCAGTGAACTATGAGGGCAAAACAACTACAATAAATAAACAAATAATTAAATAAATAAATATTTTTTGGGAAATCCGTTTTTGGTTTTCCGGTTCCGGTTGAGAGTACATCGAGCGTGTCTGTAAAATTGCCGCTTCTCACTGGACTGTTACTTTTTTCAGCTTTTTCTTTTCCGCTTTTCTTACCTGTGATTCACCAGCTGTGACCTTGAATGGGATTTACCGGTTTTTGTGACTTTGACTGCGCTGTATTTGTTTGCTGCTGCGCTCCCGATAGCGCTGCTTATGGAGCTCTAGCTGGCTTGGCTTATTGCTTATTGCTTTATGCTTTGTCTACGAGCCCTCTTCATACTACCTGGCCCGAGCAACTGGGAGGTGAGTAAATTTAATTTGCTCATTTCGCTGTTTGCTGTCAGGTTTCTTCGGCTACTGAAGTCGCTGTCTGATTGTCTGGCTGATACTTGGCTGTGTGTTGGCTAACATGGCTTCGTATCGCGATTGCTACAGCTACGCTTCGCTAACTATCATTATCCACTCTTACCGGCGGCTACAGCACCACTATTGATGGTTTTGCTGAGTGGCTTGCAGTCATGATGTACGTCACAACACTACTGTTTGTCGTTTACTTTTTCGAACTCCATACTGCCGTAGTAGCACCTACTGGTGCAGCTGACTACCATCCCAGTTCGCAACTTGCTTACTCCTCTGATGATCTGCACTGTCTATGTTCCTCACATCATCTGGATCCTTCAATCTACCACCTGTGTTGCTCTGTTGGGATTGCAAGAAGACCCCGTTATATCCATCGTGTTCGAAGGCATCATCTCCCTCCTGCTGCCCCCAGGGCTAGATCTCCTGAGGTTTGGATTACAGCTCTGGGATCCAGAAGACGACCATATAGAACACCTCGTGGAGTGGACTTCAGCGTTCTGCAGGTGGTGCCTCAGACCAGCACTCTGTCATACACTCTCCCATCTTCCTCACGCTGTTCCCTGAACGCTGGCCTGTTCAACTGTCGTTCACTCACCGATAAAGCTACATTTCTCCAGGACTTCATTGGACAACACCATCTTGATGTATGTTTTTTGATTGAGACTTGGCAAGTGCCTGGTGATTTTTTCCATTTGAATGCTGCTACCCCCTGGATTTAAATACTATACTGTCCCCCGATGTTCAGGTCATAGTGGGGGTCTAGCTGTTCTGTTTAAATCTGCTGTTAACTTGACTCTATGCAATGTTCATGAGGTCTCATCCTTTGAGCTTCTGACTTTGAAGGTTGTTGGCCCATGTCCAATCTCCATTCTACTCATCTATCGTCCTCCCAAGTGCTCCATATCTGATATTCTTTCAGAACTTGGTGAGGTACTCACTTGCGCTAGTTCCTCTTCCTCCTCCATAATCATGCTCGGCGATCTCAACATCCATCTCGACTCTGGAGCTTCCACGACGTTAGACTTTCTATCCCTCCTAAACTGCTTTGATTTATCTCAACACGTTGACTTTCCAACTCACAAGCATTGTCAAATTCTTGATGTAATATGTTCCACATCAGGAGTTGTCAGTAACGTGTCGGGTCAGTGTACTGCACTATCTGATCACTTATTCATCTCATGCTGTGTCTCTCTTCCTGTTCCTAAGCCCCGGTCTAAGGTTCTACTCTCTTATCGTAATGTTTCTGCTGTCAGTCCATCTTCCTTTACTGCTCTGCTCGACTCATTCAATTTTTCATATATCAATTCACTCTCTTCTCTAGATGAAGCGGTGTTATTCTATAACAGAACATTAGCAGATATCTTTGACACACTTGCACCAATCAAAACTAGATCTGTGCCTTCCTCCCATACGTCCCCATGGTTCTCTCCAGAGCTTCGTACCTTAAAGGTTATGGGCCGGTGCTTGGAGCGGCGTTACAAGAACTCGGGGTTACATGTTCATTTTCTGGCTTTTACTGAACATGTATCTTATTATAAGGCGACACTAAATAATCCACGCTCATCTTACTACTCTGAGGTATTTAAGAAAGCTGGTCAGAATCCCAAGCGGTTTTTTTCCCTATCTAATAAGCTTCTTCGCCCTCCAGTGACTCTACCACTGCCTCACCTGATTTGTGCCCTGCCTTTCTAAATTTTTTCTGTGGCAAGGTTTCAAACATTTACCAGGATCTACAGGTTGCTCCACCGTTTGAACCTCCTTTTCTCACGTCTGTAGCTGAGCTTATCTGTCATCTCATCAACCTTTCACTCTGTACTGGATGTGTTCCTTCTTCGTGGAAGCTAGCTGCTGTTACTCCTCTTATTAAAAAGCCCGACCTTGATAGTTCTGTTCTTGCTAACTTCCGTCCCATCTCAAATCTCCCTTTCATCTCCAAGGTTGTCGAAAGAGTCGTAGCCTCTCAGCTCCTTGACTTTTTGTCCTCGAACCATGTTTTTGAAACTTTTCAGTCTGGATTTCGTCCCCAACACAATACTGACACCGCTCTCTTATGTGTACTTAATGATTTTGTTCTAGTTGCCGATAAAGACCAGGTCTCCATACTACTTCTACTTGATCTTACTGCTGCTTTTGATACTGTAAACCACAACTTACTTCTTTCTAGACTTTCTAACAATGGACTTTGTGGCTCAGTACTATCCTGGTTCACATCATATTTGACCAATAGGCGCCATTTTGTTCGTATAGGGAGCCGTGTATCTGACTCTGTTCCCATCCGTCAGGATGTTCCCCAGGATTCAGTTCTTGGGCCTGTATTATTCATCATCTTCATCACTCCCCTTGGTGACATTTTCCGCCATTATGGCTTGAAATTTCACTGCTATGCCGATGACACTCAAGTCTATGTCAGTCTTAAGCCATCTGATTCCTTTCCCCCTGACTGTCTCACTAGGTGTCTTAATGATCTACATTCCTGGCTTCGGGCAAACTATCTTCTCCTAAATACCCAGAAAACAGAACTCCTCTTTACTGGCACAAAATCAGCTCTATCATCTCTTTCTAACCCTGTTCTCCTTATTGGTGATGTTTCGGTCCTTACTTCTGTCTCTGCTCGTAATCTTGGTGTCCTTTTTGATCCTCTTCTGTCCTTTGAGCCTCACATACGATCTCTCTCAAAGTCGGCCTTTTTCCATTTATGCAATATTTCACATCTCCATCCGCTGCTATCCCCTAAGGCCACTGAGGCACTCGTCCATGCATTTGTGGTCTCTCGGCTTGACCACTGTAACTCCCTCCTTTATGGCCTCCCATCTAAAACTCTCCGCCTGTTACAGCTTATTCAAAATGCTGCTGCAAGGATTTTAACTTCAACAAGGAAACGTGAACACATCACACCTGTACTTGAGCAACTTCACTGGTTGCCCATCCATCAACGCATCAAATATAAAATCCTACTGCTAACATTTAAATCCCTGCATGGCTTAAGCATATATGCATATATGTCTGGTCTGCTCGATCACTACACTCCCTCCCGCACTTTACGGTCATCTGATTCCTGTATATTGGTCACCCGCATGTTTAAGCTTTCCACAATGAGAGGCAGAGCTTTTAGTGTGGCTGCCCCCTGCCCTGGAACTCGCTCCCTCTTTCTCTGCGCTCTATTACCTTCTCTCTCTCTATTTAAAACTCATCTAAAAACTTAACATTTTCTCTCAGCATTTTCAATACTCATCTACTGTATCTGTGTAATTGTGCTATTCATGTAAACCGACCATGGGTGTTGTGAAAGGTGCTATTTAAATGTATTACTATTTTATTATTATTATTATTATTATTAAATAATCGTTCATTAATCGAGATCAAGTGTTCAATTAACTATGATATTGATTTGAGGTCCTATCATCCAGCCATACTTCAGATACTAAACTAAAAAACAATCCTCTTTTTTGTTTGATAGTGAATGTGAGAGAGTTTGACGGTCATGTTTTCTGATTGGCCTAGACAGTTGTCGTTTTAATAAGCAGTTTTTGATTCGCTTATAGTCCATTAGGCCCCGCCCCCTCCATGTTTGGTTATTTTCCTACGTGGATATAGCTTGCGTTAAATGGAACCAAGAGCTCAGATGCAGATTAATGAGGCTATTGGCCTCCTAACAATCATATTAAATTCACCCTAATGACATAAACACTATGGCGACAGCGGCAACAACCAGCAGTCAATGCAAGTGTTGATGAGGAGATGTGTTGTTTACCGCGGTCACGCCATCTGCAGTTCGCTAAACCCCGGAACCCCAAACAGTGATGTATATAGAAGCGAATTTACACTTCCCATAAGTTGCCATCCCATTACTCCAAATTCCTACAACAAAAATATGTCTGAAACTCATTTCATGAGAACAAGAGTAAGTGTTCTTCAAGGCTGTGGTAGAATGATTTTGTAACAGTTGATTTGCTTATTTTATGGAACTTTAAATAACATGCATATGTTTGCCATCTCATTTCTTCATACTGCCAAAGTAAAAACACAAGGAATTGGTATTATAAGTAGGCAGGAAAGTGACTTAACTTAAGTGACTTAAGGGATTTAACTGAAACTAGATTTTTTTGAATTTCCAGCCATTTTTTTAGATCGTTCTACATACAGATTGCAACACATTGTCCTTATTGTACATTTTTTGTGTATTATATCTCTAAGTTATATTTAGTAGGCTGTAAAACTAATTAATTACTCTAATTAATTTATTTTCAGTCTCTGGAGTGAAAGCACGGACAGCTTTCTCCCCAACGCTACTTCGCATCTGGACGTTTAGACACGCACTAAAACTCTCAGCATGCGTGACCGGGGTAACCGACGCATCTCCTCATCAACAATTGCATTGGCTGCTGGTTGTTGCCGCTGTCGCCATAGTTTTTATGTCATTAGTTGAATTTAATATGTTTGTTAGGAGGCCAATAGCCTATTAATCTGCGTTTGAGCTCTTGGTTCCATGTAACACAAGCTATAGGGATATCCACTTGTTAGGAAAATAACCATACCTGGAGGGGGGCGTTGCATTGACTAAGCGAATCAAAAACTGCTTATTAAAACGACAACTCTCTAGGCCAATCAGAAAACACGACTATCAAACTCTTAGGCATTCTAGAATAGTGAGTTTGAGAGAGGTTTGATGGTGGGACTATGGTAACCTATCGGTTAAGGTACTGGACTATGGACCCAAAAGTCCAGGGTTCAAATCCCACCTCTGCCAAGCTGCCACTGTTGGGTCCTTGAGCAAGGCCCTTAACCCACAATTACTTGGATTGTAAGACTGTATAAATTGTAAGTCGCTTTGGATAATGGCGTCTGCTAAATGCTGTAAATGTAAATGATGTCCCCTAAGGGCGGCACAATGTTACTGCAGGGGACGGCGCAGCAAGGCAAATAATGAGGAATGTTACGTGTTGCTGTTACGTTACACAGCAAACATTTAACATACATAATGCATGTCACTTCTAATAATTCCACTGTAAAAGTGATTTGTTAGTTTATTACTATTATTTGCTCTATATGTATTATTTTCAGTTAATCTGCTGTATTATTATGCTACCGGGACCTTCATTTCCTTCGGGATTAATAAAGTATTCTATCTATCCATCTATCTATCCATTTTCTTTTGTTCATTAAAAGGCTGCAGTTTTGTATGAAGTACAATGTTTAAAATTAATTCCAGTGGAGTTTGGAAGCAAATGACTTTGGTTTGGAAGCAAATGACTTGTATGTGTGAGTAGGGGCTCGAAAGTATTCTATTCCACAAAAGGAGGGCATTGTACAAAAAGCTTGGGAACCATGGGTCTATAATAATAGTGTGTTCTGACCTGCCAAGGGCTTCTACCTTCCAAGCGTCAGAATTCCTCTGGGTCTGGGTACTGGGTCTGTCAAGCGCAAGCAGACCAGTGGTGCCCCCATGTGTCTTTAACATAATAAAAAATTATATTTACAAATGCATGAAATGACATGGCCTTGCACTAAAACCTGTTGATGTTTTACAGGAATATCTGGCATGGGTATGAATTAAAGTAAAATACAAAACAGACCGATGTTTATACTGGTAATAACTTTTTTGTTTAGTCTGACCTATTTCTCCTCCTTGATTATATTACCTCTTCTTGGCCATCTGTCAACCTTACCGAGTCCATGGCCTTCCTTGGAGACATGGGAGACAAATAAAAATGTTTTGTTTGTTTACAGTGGGGCAAAAAGTATTTAGTCAGCCACTGATTATGCAAGTTCTCCTACTTAGAAAGATGAGAGAGGTCTGTAATTTTCATCATAGGTACACTTCACCTATGAGAGACAAAATGAGAAAAAATAATCCAGGAAATCACCTTGTAGGATTTTTAAATAATTTAATTGTAAGTCATGGTGAAAAATAAGTATTTGGACACCCACAAACAAGCAAGATTTCTGGCTCTCACAGACCTGTAACTTCTTCTTTAATAAGCTCTTCTGTCCTCCACTCGTTACCTGTATTAATGGCACCTGCTTAACCTCGTTATCTGTATAAAAGACACCTGTCCACAGCCTCAAACAGTCAGACTCCAAACTCAACCATATACAAGAGCAAAGAGCTGTCGAAGGACACCAGGAAAAAAATTGTAGACCTGCACCAGGCTGGGAAGAGTGAATAGGCAAGCAGGTTGCTGTGAATAAGTCAACTGTGGGAGCAATTGTAAGACGTACAAGACCATTGATAATCTCCCTCAATCTGGGGCCCCACGCAAGATCTCATCCCGTGGGGTCAAAATGATCATGATAACAGTGAGCAAAAATCCCAGAAACTACACGGAGGGACCTGATGAATGACCTGCAGAGAGCTGGGACCAAAGTAACAAAGGCTACCATAAGTACACACACACTACGCCAGGAGAGAACTCGGAACCTGCAGTGCCAGATGTGTCCCCCTGCTTAAGCCAGTACATGTCCAGACCCGTCTGAAGTTTGCCAGAGAGCATATGGATTATCCAGAAGAGGATTGGGAGAATATCATGTGGTCAGATGAAACTAAAATAGAACTCTTTGGTAAAAACTTAACTGGAGGAAAAAGGATACTGAGTCGCATTCCAAGAACACCATACCTACTGTGAAGCATGGGGGTGGAAACATCATGCTTTGGGGTTGTTTTTCTGCAAAGGGGACAGGACGACTGATCCGTGTTAAGGGAAGAATGAATGTATTGTATCGTGAGATTTTAAGCCAAAACCTCCTTCCATCAGTGAGAGCACTGAAGATGGAACGTGGCTGGGTCTTCCAGCATGACAATGATCCCAAACACACCACTTGGGCAACGAAGGAGTGGCTCTGTAAAAAGCATTTCAAGGTCCTGGAGTGGCCTACCAGTCTCCAGACCTTAACCTCATAGAAAATTTGTGGAGGGAGTTGAAAGTCCGTGTTGCCCCAAAACATCACTGCTCTAGAGGAGATCTGCATGGAGAAATGGGCCAAAATACCAGCTACAGTGTGTGCAAACCTGGTGAAGACTTACAGGAAACGTTTGACCTCCGTCATTGCCAACAAAAGTTATGTTACATAGTATTGAGCTGAACCAAATTTATTGACCAAATACTTATTTTCCACCATGATTTACAATTCAATTCTACAAAAATCCTACAATGTGATTTCCTGGATTTTTTTTCTCATGTTGTCTCTCATAGTTGAAGTGTACCTATGATGAAAATTACAAACCTCTCTCATTTTTCTAAGTAGGAGAACTTGCTCAATCAGTGGCTGATTAAATACTTTTTTGCCCCACTGTACATTATCACAGCTCTGATCCTTCAAAGTTTCAGTACATGCTATTTATAGGCTGTTATTAAGAGTGTGTCACATTTGTGACCATGACAAGCCTAAGCCTTTTAATATGCATGATGAGGAACTACAGTGGTGCTTAAAAGTTTGTGAACTCACTAGAATTTTCTGGATTTCTGCATATGACCTAAAACATCATCAGATTTTCACACAAGTTCAAAAAGTACACAAAGAGAGCCCAAGTAGACAAATGAGATGAAAACAGTAGGCTTGTTCATGTATTTACTGAGGAATATAATCCAACATTTCATATGGGAAAAGTATGTCAATCTTTGCTTTCAGTATGTGGTGTGATCCCCTTGTTCAGCAATAACTGCAGCTAAACATTTCTGGTTACTGTTGCTCACTTCTGTAAATCGACTTTGAGAAATTTTAGTTCATTATCGAGTCCAACAAATTCTTTTAAGTGGTCCTCAGAAATCACCTTAGTTCATGGCACACTTCCACCAATGTGTTGTGAAAATCAGTTTTTGATAGACTCCTGTTCTTTAAATACAACGGGGAACCCACTCACACCTGATCATGAGTGAAAACACCCCACTAAATTCACCTTCAAATTAACTTCTAATCCTAAATCTTCACTCACAGACATACAATGCATTTTTCCTTCAATCAATAAACAACAAAGTATAATATTTCCTGTCTTGTTTGTATAATCGGGTTCTCTTTATCTATCTGATAATGGTTGGGAGTCATACTTACACAGAAATATAGATAATCCAGATGGGTAAACACACTTTTAAAAACCACCGTATGATAATGTGTCTGGGGAGTGTAATAACACTTGGAAGTCAAATGTTTATACATTGCACATAATGTCAAATGTGAGGATCTTTTTGTATCTGTGTAATGTGGAGGTCTGCAGATCCGGCCCGCAACCTGAGGGCACTCAGGAAGACACATCCTGAACCAACGCAAAGGGCAATCTGCACTTCCCCTGTGATAGCCCGACCTGGATCTACGCTGCTGAGGAACAAACCCTCAGGCTATGACTATGCCAGGTTTACACTCCCATCAGGCATCACAATGAAAGGCAACTTCTCCTCTCAAGCCTCAATGTGCCAGAGTAGGGGATTGCACCAGTGAGGCTCAGCTTTGGGAACTAAATCTCTAATCGACTGAGTCACTCTGGTTTGATCCCTGCCTCTGGCAACTTAGCTTGGGTTGCAAAGTTGTGTCCTATTGTGATGCTTGATGGGAGTGTTCCCCTGGCATAGTCGTCCCCTGGGGGTCTCTCGAGGGTTGGTTCTCAGGCAACAGAAGTATTTCATGTTGATTACAGATGTGAGTGTGTATGTAACAGGGGTGTCACAATACACATGGTAATATTACATTTTAATATAATATTACTTTTTTTTCGATACAATACGAGCTGTGAGTTGAATACATTAAGATTTTCTTTTTTTTACTTTACTGAGCCGTTCGTCATCCGGCACTACTGAGATACAGTCATCTGCATAGCAGGCGTGCCAGCCGCAGGTCTAGACCAACAATTCAGGCATGCTGTAGAACACATGCTACATCTAGCGGCAGATTGTGTAACAGGTTCTGTCCTCCATCTAGATACTGTAAGTAAGGAAAGAGCGTATAATCTCACCACAGACATTTTAAGCATGGGGCAGCATCAGAAACAGGTAAGCTTGATGCTGTTTTTGTTAATGAGAAGAAACAGAAGATCAAGTACAGTAAATATGTTTTCATAACTTATCTCTAAGAGAGAATATGGAGACAAATCCTTCAGAAAAGAGTGTGGACCCTGATGGGCCTAGACCATACCCTTCAAAAAAAGAAATCAGCAATGGTAAAGCTGTTTTAAAGGCACCAATTGTTTAAAGGCACCAATTGTTGAAAGATACAGTGCCAGATTTCGAAATATATTGCCAAAGTATCATCTAACAGCTTATAACTATGTGCGGCTCACACAAACATGTGATCAACGACATAAGAAACGTTACGCTATTAACATGTTAAAGAGAAATTTATCTAGAAGAGAGTGTCCTCAGATCTTCACTTTGAATGCAATGATACCTTGTAGGTTTTATCCATATTTTAATTATAATTGGTCTTGCTGTTAACTGGGACTTGCTCCATTGACACCCCAAGTGTGTGGCATTGTATTAGTAATACTTGAATGGTTTTGCAACTATAACGTTGTTAGCACCCTCTGGAAGGAAGTGTGCTGAAATGCGTCTGCTCTCATTTTCTGTGAGACCTAATAATACTGAGCAAACGATGAGTGACCTGGCACATTACACAAGTATGCGTAAACGATTTTTATGACAATATGCAAATAGCAAATTATTCAGATGCAGTAATGTGGCCCATGTGACTAAATAAGAATGGAAAGTTCTATGCAAGCTCTATGATTTCCCCTCCTTTTGTTTCATTCAGCTTGTACTGGAGTTCAGCATCTCTTTGGATGCACTATAATGTTTATTCAGTGGACTGTAAAACATAAATAGGCAAAAGTAAGTAAACATGGACAAAGATTTTGTGTGAGAGCTGTACACTTACCAATTATTAGGTCCACCTTGTTTCTACACTCATTGTCCATTTTATCAGTTCCACTTGTCATATAGAAACATGTTGTAGTTCTAAAATTACAGACTGTAGTCCAATTGTTACTCTACATACTTTGTTAGGGACTGTGGCGGCCTATAAGTTAAAATACTGGACTACGGACCATTACGTCCAGGGTTCAAATCCCGCCTCTGCCAAGCTGCCACTGTTGAGTCCTTGAGCAAGGCCCTTAACCCAAAATTGCTTAGACTGTAATAATGTATCAATTGTAAGTCATTCTGGATAAGGGTGCCTGCTAAATGACATTGATGTAAATCAAAGTTTTACTAAAAGACACCTTTCATAATGTGTTGTCTGGAGCAAAGATAAGACATCGTTGGATAGGGACGCTTTTATTTATTTTTTTCCCCATGCCCAGGCCTTGTTTTACATCTGAGTCACCTGAAAGTCAAGACTTTCAAAACAGGCATTAAGAGTACATTTAGGAAAATAACATGATGTCACTACCACCTTCAGTACTAGGACGTACAAAACAAACCGCATTAGTCATCCAAATCTTCCACTCAACCAGTTCCCCATCTAAGGACACCTTCTTAATAATGAAGCTTTTTGTTTCTTGTCTAGACCACATCCGGGGTTGGAAGCTA
This sequence comes from Ancistrus triradiatus, assembly GCA_025084515.1. Lineage (NCBI taxonomy): Eukaryota > Metazoa > Chordata > Actinopteri > Siluriformes > Loricariidae > Ancistrus > Ancistrus triradiatus. The sequence goes on from JAJAGP010001118.1 coordinate 198,418, forward strand.
AAAATCTGGGTCAAAGCATTGGTTCTTTACAAAAGTGAAGTGCTGAAGTAAGCATAAATTCAGTTCGGTCACCTTCAACCAATGTACAGTATTTTGAAGCTTTGAAGTAATATCCAAATCAAACACATACAACATTATTCGTTATTGCTAATAATTCAATATTCTGAAGCAGCCATTATTCTGAATAACATAACGCCCCAGCACTCTAAGGTTCTTTGTATTTAGTCTGCTCGCGACAATCAAATGTTTGTAAAAATTAAAAAATCTAATTGCAGCTCATTACTTCATACGAGCAGCAATACTATATATTAACCAAGCTGCAGGACTAATCAATGTGAACGATTCCAATGTACCCAGATCCTGAATAGGGGCAGGTATTTGTAAAGGACTTAATGATACGTTATGCATCATGATACTATGCATGTTGTGATATATTGCAATAGTCCACAAAGTTAACTAAAAATATAAAAAACAGCTGAAAAACAAGTTATGGTGTAAATCAGAGTAGTCTTAATACATCACTTCACATGGATAATTCAGCAGAAATACATAGTACTGTGACATCTACATTAGCAGAGATTGTAGTTTACACCCCATTTAAAATGAGTTTTGACTTCCTTCAAAAACCTGAGCTGAACTTTGAGCTGAAAATCAATGTAGCATATCACAAAAATAAATATCGCGATATATTGCTGTATCAGCCGGAATCACAAAAACGCTTACATGTGTAATAAGTACATTACTGTGTGACCTGTAACTTGTCTGCATTAAGCTACTATCTCTGATCAATTCCTTTAGAGAGGAAGAAAGTTGGTCAGGTAATAAGAGTGTCGTTTGGTAAAACCTGTGCCGCACCCTCATTCACATTCTCTGTGTTCTTTGGAAATATTCTCCTGGGCAAGAAATCATTTGGTTTGATGATCAGAAGGGAGTTATTTTATGTATGTTTCCTTGCAGATGCTTGTTATGGAGACCAACGTTCAATGCTACACCTGCTATGAACATTATCCTGACATGATAGGAAATCAGACCTTTTTCTTATACAATGGATACTAAGCTACTGTGAGGACGAACAGGAACTGTATTATACTATATTATGCCACTGCGTTCAATCTGAAGTAGAACTTTGAACGTGCTCAAAGAACTGCTTAATCACAATACCCTCATTAACTGTATGTATATATATATATATATATATATATATATATATATATATATATATATATATATATATATTCAGGTTCACAATAGCCCTCAGTGAAGATCTGCACTGTTTATCATGTTTTTTCTTTATTTTTAAATCTACAATACTGTGATCTTAGTGCAAATAAGTCTTCATGGGTCCAAAAAGGTTAGTTTATAAGAGCCAACCGAAAGCAAAACAGGAACTGAATGCTCCAGAACAGCAGCTATGCTAGCACCCTGAGTTCACCTAGAGTAAGTGTTATGCATTTACTTTTCACTTTCAATCCATTGCTCACTAAATTACATGAGGGTTTTCAACACTTTATTAAAATAAGCTTTGTATTAATGATTTTGGTCAACTGTAGGTTCATGTAAGTGTTTTAAACATTAACTTACTTATTATTATGTATCATGAGGCTGAATCTCCATCTACAGGTGCCATAATGTAACTGCAGTCATTTAAAGTTGACCGGAAAATGCTAAGAAGAAGCTGGTGAATAAGAAGCCAACTTCAGCCTTGTTTCCGCTATGATACACCAAACAGTCGTTACACTCCCTGGTCCATGATACATTTAAATTATGATGGATTTGTCGAAATCTATCCCTATCGTAAATCAGGGAGCAGCTGTACAATACAACTCCATTAATGCATATAATGCCTTATACAGTGTGGATTTTCTGGGGGTCTGGAATGGATTAGTTCAATTTACATTATTCCTTATGGGAAAGATTTGCTTGGTATTTGTTGTTTACGGGTCTCGACAAGTCTTCTGGAACAAATTAATGACGAGAACCGAGGTATATTGAAATTTATTATTGTTGGTGTGTACTGTTTGAGCTGTTTTGGCTTTCACAGCAGTGATCTTGTCATCTAATAGTGTCTTTTGTTTGTTTGTGTTTATTGCCTTTCGAGCTCAAAACAGGCTATGTACATGGCATTACATTAAAACATTTCTGTTCCTAACAAAAATTGCACTATAGTTTATCTTTGTTCAGGATCTTTCCCGGGGGGTTTCGTTCAAACAGATCTTTCATATTGTCGTCTTTGTAGTATTTATTCCTGGTGTCGTTTGTTGCGAGGCAGTCTATTAATTGATGTTTTATTGTTAGTTGTGAAAGCCAGGTTTAACAGGATGCCGCATCTTCCCCAAGGAGAAGGTGGCAGTGTGTTAGGGTTGAATGGCCTATGCGACATCTTATTAGTGCTGATTGGTCTCGTCTTTTTAAAGGGTAGTAAGTGGGAGTCCTCTCGAGCCTCGGTTTGATTTCATGTAGTTTGTTCGACGTACATTGGCTCCATTCCTCCTGCCATGTGTTTTGGCAAAGTGTTCTGATCCTGTAGAGGGCATCCATGGGTGGGACAAAGCAACAGGCAATTTATTTTTCGGCAGCTTTTTTGGCTAGGTTGTCTGCTTACTCATTACCCATTATGTTACAATGACCGGGGATCCAGCAATACGTGATGTAGAGTCCCCGCTCTCTTAAGTCTTTGTCCTTCGCTAGGAGTTCTACGATGACGAGGTGTTGCATTTGTAGGGATATCAGTGCTTGTAAGCAAGATTTAGAGTCGGTGCACATTAGGAAATACTTGCGCGGGGTTATTTGGTTGTAATTCATTGCTAGGAGAATGGCATGGGCTTCCGCTGTGAAGATGGAACTGTGTTGGGGAGACATATGCTGTGTTGGTACTCAATTGTGTACATTGCTGCTCCTACGTGGAGTTCTGTTTTGGACCCGTTAGTGTAGATGGTTTGGTGGTTTGGGTGGGTTTCTAAGATTTCCATGAGCTGGCTTGGGTAGGTTGTAGGGAGAGTACCATGCTTTTGGTACTCAGCTAGTTTAAAGATCACCTTGGGTTTAATGATTTTCCATGGGGGTATCAAAGGGCATTTAGTGTTCTTATCCGGGATGTCTAGGGCTTCCGGAGACGTTTTAATACGAAGGAATGGTGTTCTGATCGTGTTAGCCTTGTTCTCATATAAATGGTGGTATTGACTGTTGAAGAGTGATTGGTAAGCTGGGTTATCTTTATTGCCTTGGGTCATTATAGCATATTGTAGGCTTATCTGTAGTCTCCGGATATGAAAGGGTGGTTCGTTTTCTTCTACGTAAAGGCTTTCTATGGGTGATGTTCTGTACGCTTCCAGGACCAGTCGGAGTCCTTGATGATGTATCGTGTTCGGTGGTTTCAAATAGGACAGTCTGGTTCCTCCGTAGATAGATTTAGACTGGGATACATGGCTCGGGTTACTGGGGCCGGAGTCTGGAGTCATGTCTGGCCTGCCTGCCTCGTCTGTTAGCCAGGAGTGTCGGGTGGGCCATCTGGCTGAACTGGGCTTCGGTCCTTGACTTTGACTCGTGCATCCTTGCCTTAGACTGAGGTCAGAGCTGGGGGTTCATAGTCAAAGAGTCTTATGGTGATCAGAGACGTTGGGTTGCTGTCTTCTGCCTCCTGTAGGGTTGCCGATGTCTCATGTGATCCCTCTTGGCTGTCTTACCTTCCGATTCTCCTCTTTCTAGCTATGCTGCTATAGCTATGCTGCCGGGGGCTCATGCTACACGTGGCATCAGTGATTGTTAATAGACACTGTGCTCTTACTCAATAACTAATTACAATTTCTATTTTCTCTCCGAGCTGTGTTCCGGTACCAGTTCCAGTCCCTCACATGATGTTCATCCGCATCAGCTTCACTCAAGCTGCTTCCGTCATCAGCTCCAGCCCCACCATACCCAGGCCACACCAGAGGGCAGTAACTCTCGCTCTCCTCCGGTTATCTGGCGATGCAGTGCTGCCAACAACGTTCCTGCTTAGACTCAAGTTCCTAGAGTGACTCTGTGTATCAGACTACTTAATGCCGATGTGCATATTCTACATTTTATTTGAACTATGATTCCATGACTTATTAGTTTAGATAAATTAGTTTCATTCTTACATTTATCATCTACGCCGCCCAAGGAGGTTGGGTCCCTTTTTGAGTCTTCGTCCTCCCAAGGTTTCTTCCTCATAACAGTTAGGGAGTTTTTCCTTGCCACTGTTGCCCTAGGCTTGCTCAATTTGGGTTTGGACGTAGATATTAGGAGATAATGTAAAGTTGTAAAGTTGCTTTGAGAGAATGCTCCATTGTAAAAAGCGCAATAGAAATAAATCTGACTTGACTTGACTTCCATAGTCCAAGCGCGAACGTATTAGGGCAATATAGAGGTGTTTTAGTAGACGTATATCTGCGCTCCATATTGTGTTTGCTAGGATTTTAATGATGTTCAGTAACTTTAGGCATTTGACTTTGAGTGCTTGTACGTGGGGGATGAAGGATAGCTTACTGTCCAGACGAAGTCCCAAAAACCCGGTCGTTTTTTTTTCTACCCTTATAGCTTCTCCTTCTAGGGTTAGTTGTGGCTCCAGATGCAGGGATCGTAGATGGCAAAAGTGGTTGCAGACAGTTTTGGTTTTGGATAGCCAGAAGCCGTTCTGAGATGTCCATTTTTGCAAGCTGAAGCGTGCTAATGGTGTCTAATTAGTATTGTGGGTGCAGGCTGTGCTAGTAGCAACAATATAGGAACCGTGCTAGTATCCTCTTTCTATTTTATGTAGTTCCTTTTTGCTGTTCCATTAAGACCGCGTTACACATGGAATCCCAAGGTGTTTTTAACAAACAAACTCTGTTTGCTAATGCATTTCATGTTTCCCGTGACAAATACACAATTAAACCTCTAATGGCCCAGAGTTGGAGCGTCCCTAGAGCACATTTGTTTGGGCACACAGTAACAATTGCTGATGACTAGCAAGGTATGGTTTGGATTTTATACAAAAGACATGGCACAAACAGAAGTCGTATGCAAACTGTACAAATACAAGATTGTCATGTCTGGGGGTAGGAAGTCTGTTCAACTACCTCAAAACAAAAGTACTTCAAAAAGTAAGCTTAAAGTCAGATAGCACAGATAATGTCCTTGGTTGCAACAACTCTGCAGCCAGAAACAGCACTGAAAAAACAACAATACTATGGTATTTGAAGACATAACTGATACCACAACACCTTGCCAAGGATATGATTTATGCCCCCCAAAATGAGGGTTTTAGAAGTAACTGAACCACAATACTACTTATCAAGTCACTTCATCTATCGGGGCAGTAGACTAATTCTTACCAGTGGTCGCGCTGGTGCAACTTACTTAATTAATCTATGATGATCTATGCATGTTGATAAATCATTTTCATAATGTGTTGTTGTACCTCAACCACAACTGGGATCTACGGCAAGCTTTTTACCAAGAAACACTGGTCTACAGGAGCACAAACTTAATAATGTTTTTCTTTTTTTTTTCTTTTTTCCTTTTTAGATAAGGTATGAATACAAATTTTGTTCAGCAAAGTATGGTACTAGAAAAATTGTATGTTTCTTTTTGTCATGGCAGGGTGAGGACAACTTTACTCACTGCGCATGCAGCAAATAGCTTTAATGTATAATATTGAGGGAACAGTTTCTGAGTCGTTCTTATAAAAAAATAAAAAAATAAATAAATACATTATTTTAACAAAACATTATACAGTATTTATTTTAAAATAGTTTGTACCTACATATGTATAAAATTTAATTACAGGATTATGTAGAAGATTTAAAAATAAAAAATATATGTAATTATGTAAATGTACTTTTTTATACATTTCACATATGATTACACTGACTCTTGCTAGTTTTAGTCAATTCAGTTATGTCTAGTTCCACAGATTACATACAGAAGGGCTGACATTGTCCCTCATGTTAGTCCTCATATTAGATTCTGTCTACCTATTTATCTGTTCCTCTTGTCACACCAGTCAAAGATTTGCATATGTTATATTGCTCCTCCAAAAAGAAGCTATAAGGATGGCAAAGACTAGATTCCAGACCCATAAAACTTTGCTAGCGTTCGTGCAGTTCATACAGTGAAGTATGCTGTACATGTATACACACATGCAAAGGGCGTGAACAATCAGTAACCAGATAGACTGTCTCATTAACCAGTCTTAGGGTACCACTGTCGTTAGAAAGCTCTACATAGAGAACACCCTGCATAGGAAGTAAGCAGCAAGGACACTCACTAGGTACTGAGACAGACCCGATGAACACTGGGTAACAGCTCTGGTGCATTCGAGTCAAAATCGCTCGCTCAACTGAGATACAAAAACAGAATGTCATGCACTTGCAAAATGCGAGCATATAATTCTAACTCGCATTTTGTTTTTTCATTATCGCATTTGTGACCATTTCGGTCCCAATCTAGAGTCCCCTCTATGTATCACTTATCAGTGTCTGTTTTTTGGGGGGCCACTACTACTGATTTACTATATCATTATGATGACATTATTCATGGACACCGAGAACACGGTGGTGATATTTACCACCATTAAAGGTCATTATTTTGCTGCAGCTCCGGTGGAACAGTGAGTAGAATCAGCTGGTAGAAACAGCAATGACGGCTTGCAACTTGAAGGTCAGGTGGTGCGTTTACAGAAAAATACCCAGCCATTGGGGGTGCACAAAGTGCCCCTTGTGTCAGTTTCAAGCCTGGATATAAGGAGATGGTTGCGTCAAGAAAGACACCCAGCATAACAACCTGTGCCAATTAAAATTCAGGATGATCCGCTGTGGCAACCCCTATTGGGAGCAGCCGAAAGAGGAACTCAAAATGTTTACATTCTTACTGAAGTAGAGGTGTTTGCGATATGTACAATGTACACCTACGATAATATATTCATTGTTCTTTTAACAAGACGCGAGCTGGCATTATCGAGTATGTCTCTCTGCAAAGAACAATCAAAAACATGCCTTAAGAGTTCACATATTCACTGCGTCACGTCTGAAGTTAAAAATGAATGAACAAACTGCGCCAGGAGACAAAATGCAGACAGCACCAGCCTCGCCGTCTAAGTTGTTAGATTTAATTGCTCACTGGCATGTAGGTTGTTTGGATTTGAAAAGACAGATGTTGCTCAAAAGACAGCAATCTGCAAACTGTCAAAAAACTTATGTCACTAAGAAAATCCCCAACACACCACACTTACGAGCTTTTCTGATGCCTAAACTCTCACAGTAACACCCAAATGAAAAACATATTAACATTAAAGAAAAGCCCTAACAAATAAAAATAAAAAAAGGCCACTGAACATGCCCGGGACATGCCCCCTAGGACAAAATAATGGCACGACAATATCACAAACTGTTTAAACTCTGCTTATAATGTAGAATTTCAGTCTGCTAAAGATCACTGAGGTACATGGAAATAAAGCAAAACTCCGGGTGTAGGTGCTCCCGGTTCCAGCGTGCAATGGTAACATTACTTTGTTTTTTTAATTTTTTATTATTAGTAGTGTGTACTTTTCATTTTGATCATTCTATACAAAATAATCGTTTGTCTAAATTTACATTACCACCCAAGCCTACTAACCACTGTACAGAATGTGAAGATTATCACAAACTTTGTTGATGAAATGCACTGTCAAGGACGGGTATGGCTCATATGCTCTGCTTGACCATAAGTCTGGCAAAATGTGAAACCTTCTGCAGTTTACAGTCTTTACTGGAATGCTTCAGTTTTAAGTGAATAAATACGACCTGTTTTCCTTACATTTCAATTTCCATCAATGTTACTTCCATTGATGTCATTAGTAACCAACAATCAATATCCTAGCAACAACAGAACGCTAGTACAATGTAAGACATTATGAGGGATGCAAAGTATCGTCTCATTGTCGTCTAAATCCCAGAAAATATCAAGATATCAATTTTTGTCAGCATCGCACACCTCTATTTAAAACCTCACTTTTGACCTCATTCATTGTAGCCTGCTTTATATTCCCTTGTTAATGTGTTTTGCTGGCACTTTTTTAAACTAAGCATAGTAATAAATACCGTGTGTCAGAATCAATATACGAACCTTAACGCCTCGCATTCTGAGTGATTCTATTCCAAACTGCCAATGTCCCCTACGTCTAATGCACCAAATAACAATAATAATAAAGGTAACTAATACGAATGAGTGCACTACATACATAATTCCGTGTCATTGTGAACGGCAACCGCGTTCTCGCGCCTCCCACGAGCTAATTAAACGAGTTACTTAAAACATTTAAGGCTGTTTGAAGATGATAACTGACTCGCTATAAACTATCTGCATTAAATTTAAAACACTTAAACGCAGTTTTTTTTTCTGAAAACAGTTCCTTCGAACCGTTGTTTTGAATCCACACCACAGTACTCACTGTATTTGTGCCTAACGGTCCGCTTTTTCTAGTTTTGCAAATTACTTAATAAAAAAAAAAGACTATCCAACTCCATAACACTATTAATGTCACGAAGACGAGCAAACTCACCGACAGGTGTGTCATACTACAGCTTTAAAAATGTTAAAAGAATAACTCACAGGTGAACGCGTTGTTACTGGAAACTCCGCCGCTGTCTGAAGGCATTTGCGCGATCCCGTCGGTGCGCGCTCCCGTTACTCCTCCGCTTACTCAAGCCGCTAAAAGTTTAATGACGTCACACGCCCAGAGACCTGCTGACCATTTAAAGGAGACTTGCACTGTTTTTTTTCAGCGGACAAGTACAGGTATGCACCGTTTAACGTCCGTCTTACGTTCTGTGAAACAGGACGTTGACCAGATATTACCATGGTCACATAGTCCTTTTAGGCTACTATGATGTAAACATAAATTGTATTTTCACAAGATAACTGTGTGTAAACGATATGCAAATGCGTCTGAGTTCCTGCTGAAAACAGGAGTGATTGGTGTGATTTAAACAACTGATACTTTTGTTTGACAGAAGCCGCACTGATAGACAGTCTTACAAACATCACGGAAGATCAGCCAGATGAAACAGGGTCAACGAATGAATGCGAGCCAGTTTGACCAGCTGCACAGAAAAAGCAAAATACCTCACACTAAATTGCAAGAAAACAATAATGATTCCCTGCCAGTACATAAATAAGCAATTAACGTAGGAATCTGTTATAATTATTATAATATATTAATATAATATAAAATATTGGAATCAGAGTTCAGTACAGTACTGTATATTGTAAAATTATCACTGTAAGGTCAGGCGGCGCTGTACAGTATCTTTGCCAGTTTGAGTCTGTCTACAGCCTGCTACATCCAGAGTTAAAAGGTCCTATTGTAATTTATTATACATTTTAAAACCTCTGCTGTTAAAGCAAACAGACATTGGTAGGATGTCCAGGTCATATTAAATGCATTAATAGGGAAAAGCTTAAGGATTAGAATGTTAACTGATTTTTCATAGTCAGACTGGACGGAGCTGTACTGGGTGTGTCTCATCCACTAGATAGCCCCAGGAAAAGAAGTCCGTGTACTATCTCTAGTGTAGCTGGCAAGCATATTAGTCATTAGCCTATGAAATTGCCAGCTAACAGCACCACATAAATAAATGCAGTTGAAATAAATATCTCACAGTGCTCTAGCAGCAAACACAAATTGACATCAACCTGTTGAGAGAAGACTGTGTGAATCGGGTGGTTATGGCAGAACTTCTGCAAAGATGAAGATGCCCTTTATGAGGGACATCAACGAGAAGAAAATATAATTTTTTTTTAGAAAATCAGAGATTTCTATAACAATATAGGTGATCCAAACCCCCCCACATCCCTGACATGGTGCTCTCCACTGCTTTACTATATGCAAGTGATAAAGATCTCAAATACAGTCAATACATGTAAGATTTCATTATTTGATTGTTGGAATATTATGATTATTCAACATGTTTTTATTTTTAGTTGTAAAAATATGTATTTATTGGATTTACAAAAAGCTTTAGTCTGTTAACAAAACTAGAGTTAAAAAGCCAATTTGGCTAGTACTTTCAGTTTACTTTCCCTTTCAGTTCATTTCTTTTTGTTGAGGTTTTACCAATAGCCCCTTTGTCCTCTGTGTGGTAATGTACTTTGATTCCTTATTTCCTTGTGAAAATAAATAAATAAAAATTAAATTGAGAAATTGAGAATGTCACACTGTCCTACAATTTCAGTCATCCAGGTTATTAATCATGAATGAAGCTACAGACCAGATGCACATTTGATTGTACCAGTCAATATTCTCATATTTGAGTGGTGTATTTAGGACCTGCTACTGCAGGTAACATTGCTTGTACCTTTGCTTGATCTGTACCTCTTGTTAGTAGATGGATAGTTGTGATATACGTCATATAAGGTCTGTACCTAAAACAGACTTTAAATGATGTGTCCCTTTATAGAAATTTGCTGCTATGAGGACGTTTGGAGAAGAATTCCAGGTGGTTACCTCTGGATGTTGGTTAATACCAAGAGACTGTAATACTATTTTGAAATGTCTAAAGCTGAAGATAAGTCTGAAAACACTTTGTCAAAGAAATACTTGATTTGGATGACTTCCTTGCCTCAAGATTTTTTTTTCTTTGCAATTGTAAGGTGAATAAAATAGCTAAAATAAAGCATTAAAAAGCACCAGCACTGGACATCTAATAAAGTAAATTACAACTGAGGAAAATTTATTTTGAAATTACCCCTAAAGTGAACAAATTAGACTAATCCTAATTTACTAGCAAAACATCTCGTCACAAGTATAGTACTGCGCAAAGGTCTTAGGCCACCATGCCACTATTAGATTTGTAATGCATGACCATATAGAATTATTTCTCACACACCTTTATTAGAATACAACCAGAAAATAGAAGAAGTTTGTATGCAGTAGTAAAAAACTGAAAAAAACACAGCTTCTATAGGCTACTGTGGCAAGTATTTAGTAAGTATTTAGTATTTAGGCAAGTATTTAGTGTGGCCTCACATGAGCAATAGCAGCAAGTTTACAGTCCGAAAAAGTTTGATCCATGTTTTGTTTGGAAGGGTATCATACTGCCTTTTGCATGTAGAAGCCATTTTGAGCTTTTTTTGTATGTGTGCACATATTTTCTCTATCTTCTGCTTGTATCATAACACAGGCATTGATTACAATGATTACATATGGTAATAACACAATTACAAAAACAACAAAATGGTGGCCTAGCCCTTTTGCACAGTACTGTATGTGAAATGTATGGTGTTTTGGTGGAATATGAAGTTTGTATTAGGAACCGACCAGGGGAAGGGGCACTGGTCGAGGGAAAAGGGATGAGGAAGGAGGACTCAAATGCAGGAAAAAAGGAACACAAAATATAGAGCAAAGGGGATTTGATAATAAGGGATAAGGAAAGAAGCGAATACACCTTGGTGTAATAGAGGGGGAACGGATGCAGTCCAACGGAGGAAGCCCTGACGCTTGTGTGAGCTTCTGAGGCTGGGATTCGATCCTGCGCTTCAGTGCAGTGTGTGGCGAGTGAGTTACCACTACACCAAGTGGCCGTGAGAGAGGAGGGGGGCGCAGCTGAATGAGGGAGTAAGGGCAAACGGAGGCGCCGTACACAACGGACTCAAACTAAGGCAGCGGGCGCCAAAAAGGGCCTATAATAAGGAATGGGAATTGATATGAACCTAACAAACAAATGCCCCTGAAATGGGAGGGCGGTTAGGTTGAATTAAATAAAACAAAAGAAGATCGCTTACCAGCGAACTCGCGGACGAGCCGCGCATGCACGGTGGGGGGGGGGATCTCAAAGGAGACCCAGGGGATAGCCGTAGCGTTAGCTTCGAGCTGAAGGCTCGCGGGCCGGCTGGCACCGGTGGCGCGCTAACGCGCGCAAACAAACAGTAGCATCCAAAGGCGAAGGACAAACCACTTGCCCGAGGAAGAAAGCACGTTCAGGGACAACACCATCAGGCAACGAGGAGTAGATGCTGGGCGACGGGCGATTGGCGCGCGGGGAGGCCGGCAGCGGACTTTAGGAGGAAGAGAGGTCAGTATCGATGATCTAGTTCTCGCTATTATCTAACGCTAACTTCCCTGACAATATTACCTCAGTCTCCCGAGCTCTACTCGGCTGATCCGTCTTATGCGGAGCCTATCGTACCGGTAAGGAGGTCCCTAACGGTAATCGCTAGCTGAAGGTTCTCCTGTGTCGTACGAACAGATTCAGTAAGAAGGTAGATAGTGTTCCCAGCGGGCGGGCATTTAGAATCGCTGATTATAGTAGTGCGACGCGCCATGTTGGCCGCGGCGCGTTGTACGTCCGCCGCTTGATGTTTGGACCGTGAACAGCCGCCCCCGCACCCCCCCGAGGGGCGGCCCTCCTAACGTCCTAGACTCGCGGGGCGGCCCTATCCCGCCGGAAGTCCCGGATCAGTGACTGGTCTAGGATGTGCCGGTCAGGAACTCAGGAGCGCTCCTCCGGCCCGTAACCCTCCCAGTCGACCAAGTACCGAGTGCTGCCCTGCACGCGGCAGGAGTCAAGGAGCCGGCGCACATTATACGCCCCCCTGGACGATGCGAGGGGCAGGCGGCCGAGCGGGAGGAGCAAGGGTCTGACAAAGGACGGGCCTGAGTTGGGACACGTGGAAGGTCGAGCCGGTAGGTAACCGGGTTGATCCTTCGCACCACTTTGAAGGGTCCCACGAACTTAGGCCCCAACTTGCCCCTGGTCCCTCTGAGGGAAGGTGTCGCGCAGACAACCACACCCGCTGGCCCGGACGGAAAGACGGAGCAGGTTGGCGTCTGCGGTCCGCCGTGCGCCGCATGTCCTCCACCGCCCGACGGAGGAGTGCTCGCGCATTGGCCCAGGCCCTTTTGCAGCGACCGACAAAGTGTGCGGTTGAGGCAACTCCGGCCTCCCTTTCCTGTTCAGGGAAGAGAGGCGGAGGGAACCCGAACTGGCACTCAAAGGGCGACATGCCCAGAGCAGAGTGCCGTAGGGTGTTGTGGGTGAACTCCGCCCACAACAACTGCTCTGACCAAGTGGAGGGGTTCCTGGATGTGAGGCACCGGAGCATGGTGGCCAGGTCTTGGTTGACGCGCTCCGTTTGGCCGTTGGACTCGGGGTGAAACCCCAAGGACAGACTGGCTGTGGCCCCCAGAAGGCGGCAAAAGGCCGTCCAGAACCGACTCGCAAATTGTGGGCCCCGGTCCGACACCACGTCGCTGGGCAGGCCGTGAGCCCAGGCGACATGGAGGAGAACGAGGTCAGCGTCTCCCGTGCCGTGGGCAGCTTGGGCAATGCCACAAACTTGCAGGCCTTAGAAAATTGGTCGACAATCACGAGGATGACGGTGCAACCCCGAGAGGGGGGAAGGCCCGTAATGAAGTCCAGCAATATGTGGGACCAGGGCCGAGAGGGGACAGGAAGTGGCTGAAGGAGGCCACTGGGTTGCTGCCGGGGGGTCTTGTTTCGGGCACAAACCTTGCAGGCGGCGACGAAGGCCTTGACGTCCGCCTCCATGCCAGACCACCAGAAGGTCCGTCTGAGGAACTCTTAAGTCCGAGCGCCTCCCAGGTGCGCCGTGAAAGGGGCCTCGTGGCCCCAGCGCATGACCTCCCTGCGAGCAGAAGCAGGGACGAACCTGCAGCCTGGTGGGCCGTTCCCGGGGTCAGGTTCACGGCGGAGGCCCCTGGTGATGGCCTGGTCGACCTCCCAGGTGAGGGCACCGACGAACCGGGCGGAGGGAAGTACGGGGTCAGGCGCGGAGGGCGCCTAGGGGGGATCCCACTGCCTGGAGAGGGCGTCAGGCTTCACGTTCCTAGAGCCTGGCCGGAAGGATACCGTGAAGTTGAACCTGGCAAAGAACAGCGACCAACGAGCCTGACGGGCGTTAAGGCGTTTGGCCTGCTGTATGTATGCCAGGTTCTTGTGGTCCGTCCAGACCAGGAACGGGTGCTTGGCCCCCTCCAACCAGTGGCACCACTCCTCTAAGGCCAGTTTTATGGCCAGGAGTTCCCAGTCGCCGACCGGGTAATTGCGCTCGGCGGGGGTCAAGCGCCGGGAAAAATAGGCGCAGGGGCGGAGCTTGTGGGCTGGAGCGGTCCGTTGGGAGAGAACGGCCCCAACTCCCACTTCGGACGTGTCTACCTCGACGACGAACGCCTCCTCGGGGTCAGGGAAGCAAAGCAGGGGCGGATTGGTCAGGAGCCTCTTGATCTCCAGGAAGGCCCGTTCTGCTTCCTCCGACCAGCGGAATGGCCCGGCCTTCTTACGGGTGAGGGAGGTGAGCGGAACGGCGGTGGTCCCGAAGTCCCTGACGAACCGACGGAAGAAATTGGCAAAGCCCAGGAACCGCTGGACCTGCCGCACCGAAGAGGGACGGGGCCACTCCGCCACCGCCTGGGTCTTGGCCGGGTCCATGCTCAGACACCCATGGGAGACCACAAACCCCAAGAAGGAGACAGAGGAGACATGGAACACCGACTTCTCCAATTTCACAAATAGGCAGTTGGCGAGGAGAAGCTGGAGGACGCGGCGGATGTGCCGGATGTGTTCCACCCTTGTCTTGCTGAAGATGAGGATGTCGTCGAGGTAGACGTGACATACCAGTCGAGGGCCTCTCGCAAGACGTCGTTAATGAGACGTTGGAAGACGGCGGGGGCATTCATGAGGCCGAAGGGCATGACCAGGTACTCATAATGCCCCGTGGGCGTAAGGAAAGCCGTCTTCCACTCGTCCCCCGGCCGAACACGGACAAGGTTGTAGGCGCTCCTGAGGTCCAGTTTGGTGAAAATCCTGGCACCCTGGAGCGCCTCAAAAGCCGTGTTCATAAGAGGCAGGGGGTAACGGTCCTTGACCGTTATGGCGTTGAGGCCCCGGTAGTCAACGCAGGGACGAAGGGACCCGTCCTTTTTCCCCACAAAAAAGAAGCCCGCCCCTGCGGGAGAAGAGGACGGTCGAATGAACCCCGCACGTAAGGCCTCGGCGATGTACGACTGCATGGCCTCCTGTTCGGTGCGATTGAGGGAGAAGAGCCTCCCCCGAGGGTGGGAAGCACCGGGCAGAAGGTCGATGGCGCAGTCATACTCGCGATGCGGAGGGAGACGCAGGGCTTCCCCTTTGCTGAACACCCTGCCCAAATCCTTGTACTGGGCTGGGACTGAGGAGAGGTCCGGCCCGGGCTGTTGCACCGGAGGAGTAGGCGGGGGAATGAGGCAGGCCTCCAGACACCTAGGGGACCAAGAAAAGACCGAGCCAGACTGCCAGTCAATAGAGGAGTTGTGGTGTTGGAGCCAGGGAAGTCCCAAAACCAGTTGGTTATGGGGTGTTTGAGTGAACAGGAGAGGCAGCAGCTTGGTGTGGTCCCCGATGGCCACCTGGAGGGGGGAGGTCTGGTGCGTAACGGGACCGCAACCCAAGGAACTAAACGACCGGGGCCGCTGGAGAACCTCCAACCAAGCGTGGAGCTGTTGGGCAAGGCGAACGTCAATAAAGTTTCCGGCAGCCCCAGAATCGATCAGGGCCCGAACGGCCTTGAGGGGACCCCCTCCCGGGCCAATACTGGCCTGTAGGAAGAGACCAGACTGGGGAGGTTCGGGCGCGTCTAGGACCGGCCTCCCCGCCCGGTCCCGGCCCTTGTGTTTCCCAACCAGCGTGGAGATCCCGCCCTGGAACCCGAAGGTGGGTTCCTCGGCGTCTCTGCTGGTCGGAGGGTACATGACTTGGGCCCGAGCGGGCCAAATGGGGTACCGAGACCCGCGGGCGGTGGCCTTTTCCCGGGCCTTCTGGCGTCGGCAGGTGTCCAGGGACGTAGCGAGGGCGTAGAGGTCATTGAGGGTCGCAGGAGGATCACGTGTGGCCAGGTCGTCCTTGAGACCCTCACTGAGGCCCTTCTGGAAGATCGCCATAAGGGCCGGGTCATTCCAACCGTTCTCAGCGGCCAGGGTCTGAAAATCGATGGCGTACTCGGCCGCCGAGCGTGAACCCTGAACGAGCTCAGTGAGTCGAGTCGCGGTGTCCCGCCCGCCATGGGGATGAAAAAACGTTTCCTTAATGGCTTGGGTAAAGGCGGTTTCAGTGTTGCAGACCTCAGAGCCCGACTCCCACTGGGCCGTGGCCCAGGCCAAGGCACGGCCCGAAGCAGGGAGATATTATAAGCCACCCAAGAGCGTTGCGTGGGGAAGCGGGAGGGCTGCAGCTCGAACGTCAGCGAGCATTGCAGTGGAAAGCCCTTGCAGCGTTCCGCTTCCCCCGCGAACCTCTCGGGAGCGGCGATAGGGGTATCCCCCGTGGCAACAACCCTAGGTGCCGGGGCAGGAAGATCAGGCGCCCCCTGGGGCGGAGGCGTACTTGCGAGCTTGGCCGTCAGCTGAGTGACCGCCAAGGTAAGGTCCTGCACCTGTTGCACCAGGGCCGTCAGTTGCTGCTCATGCCGACCAAGGGTGACGCCATGGTGCTGGAGCACAGTCCCCGCCGTTGGGGAGGGTTGAGGGGGAGGTGCACCTGCTGAGTCCATACTGGGCGCACTATACTATTAGGAACCGACCAGGGGAAGGGGCACTGGTCGAGGGAAAAGGGATGAGGAAGGAGGACTCAAATGCAGGAAGAAAGGAACACAAAATATAGAGCAAAGGGAATTTGATAATAAGGGATAAGGAAAGAAGCGAATACACCTTGGTGTAATAGAGGGGGAATGGATGCAGTCCAACGGAGAAAGCCCTGACGCTCGTGTGAGCGTCTGAGGCTGGGATTCGATCCTGCGCTTCAGTGCAGTGTGTGGCGAGTGAGTTACCACTACACCAAGTGGCCGTGAGAGAGGAGGGGGGCGCAGCTGATGAGGGAGTAAGGGCAAACGTAGGGCCGCGCGTACGAGCAACGGATCTCAAACTTAAGGCAGTCGGGCGTCAAAAAGGGCCTATAAATGGAATGGGAATTGATATAACCTAACAAACAAATGCCCCTGAAATGGGAGGGCGGTTAGGTTGAATTAAATAAAACAAAAGAAGATCGCTTACCAGCGAACTCGCGGACGAGCCGCGCATGCGCGGTGGGGGGGGGGGGATCTCAAAGGAGACCCAGGGGATAGCCGTAGCATTAGCCGAAGCTCCGGCCGCGCTGACAAAACAAACAAGCAGCAAAGCGAAGGACAAACCACTTGCCCGAGGGAAGGAAAGCACGCAGGGACACCAGCAAGCCGGAGGGAGAGAGGCTGGGCGACGGCGAGCGGCCGCGGGGAGCGCAGCGGACTTTAGGAGGAAGAGAGGTCAGTAGCGATGATCTGTCCCTATTATCCTACCTAATTCCCTGACAATATTACCTCTAGTCTCCCGAGCTCTACTCGGCTGATCCGCTTATCGGACCAGTCATACCGGTAAGCCCTAACGGGAATCACTACTGAGGTTCTCTGTGTCGTACCGAACAGATTCATGTAAGAAGGTAGATAGTGCGCCAGCGGGCGGCATTAGGAAGCGCTATTTATAGTAGTGCGACCGCCATATTGCCGCGGCCGGCGACGCCCCCCGGCTTGGGATGTTTGGACCGTAACAGTTTGAATGTCTTCCATAGGTGAATGCAAGCTTTTGACCTTGACTACATGTCTATTTTAAACTTTTGAAATAAAAGTTACCTAAGCTATGATTGCGTTTCCAGTTCGTTCTTGTGCTTTCAGTTTTACTCTATTATTTATGTCCTCGTTCCTTTTCAGATTATCATTTAAGTGGCACAGCAGTTTTTCATTTCAAAGAGCTCATAATTGAATGCAGTAGTAAGTTGGTCAGGGAACTGAATGAATCAAAAATAACCACATAATGACTAGAAGAATTCGGCAACACGCTTCAGTTTATGCAATCCGTTAAAATGTAAATGCAGATTAATGTACGGGCCAGCGAGCACATCACATATAGTTAATAAGCTGATAATATGCAACATCATCAAGCAGGCATACTAATAAAGGAGAAAAGACAAGGCACTGTGGTATAATATTAGCTTTTTTATGTGACTGTATATTGTGTAGGCATAAAAATGTATCGATATAGTGTTAAACACTCCATACTAGGCTGCCTGAATGAACACTGTATTCTTTTATTTAATCCTGATAAGGAATCATCTAGAGCAGCCTTTGTAACTACTGCCAGACATGTAGCCTAGTTATCTAACAAATAAATCCGTTTGAGGAGTCTGCCGGAGGCTCATCCTCATTTCTGTGTTTCTTTGAATCATTTGCATCCATTTAAATTATTTATTCTTTCAGACTTTGTGGACCCAGTATCCATGAAGACATGCATCAAAATGTGATTAACTGTAGCTTTTAAAAACTTTAGAGACTTTAATAAGATGCATAGTCTGTGAGTGCTTGGTAATAAGCAGGCATTGTGTTTGTAAAAGTAAGAAAAGAAAGATTTTATAACAAATAAAGAGACCCTTCTAATCCTCCAGAGAATGTGACGTGAAAGGGGATTAAAATTCAAAAACACACAAAAAAGAAAAATGATTTCCTAATTAAAATAATAACAATTACAAAAAATGATTTAAACTGGCTGTATTGCATTGCGATGCTCCCTAAAGGACTTCCAGATAAGAGTCATGGAATAAGCAATCAAAGCCACTCATTAACACGACTTCAGAGGCGTCCTCTGTGTGTTTGTGGCCCTTCTGTTTATATAAAAAGGCTCCCTTAAAATAAGAGGATTAGCACAGTGACAGGAAATCTGACTATTTAAATGATTTGGGAGTAGTGGAATAAAGGCCTATGCATAATTTATGTACTAACAAATGCCTGCTGAAATTCGACTGACCACTGACAAACCAACTTATCTTCAGTACTCCACTCACATGCACATACACACAACAGTCCCTTTATTAGGTACACCTCTAAGTTTGTACACTCATTGTCCATTTAATCAATTCCACTTTGTAGTTCTACAGTTACAGACTGTAGTCCATCTGTTTCTCTACATACATTCTCTCCTTTACACTGTTCTATAATGATCAGGACACCCACAGGTACTATTTGGGTCGTGGATCATTCTCAGTACTGCAGTGACCCTGATGTGGTGGTGGAGTGTTCATCTGGTACGATTGGATCAGACACAGCAGTGCTGCTGGAGTATGTTAACACTGTGTTCACTCACTGTGTGCTCTATTAGACATATCTATCATATTGGTCCACCTTTTAGATGTAAAGTCAGAGACAGGAACTCATCTGTTTGTGTTAGTAATCCTCTAAACCTTCATCAGTGCTCATAGGATGCTACCTACAGGATGCTGGTGGCTGGACATTTTTCATAGGACTATTTTCACACAGCAGTGACACTGAGGTGTTTAAACCTCCAGCAGCACTGCTGTGTCTGACCCACTCATACTAGCACAACGCAGCACCACCATGTCAGTGTCAGTACAGTGCTGAGAATGATCCACCACCCAAATAGTACCTGATCTGTGCTGGTCCTGTGGGGGTCCTGACCATTAGAGAACAGAGTAAAGGGAACTAACAAAGTATGTAGACAAACAGATGGACTACAGTCTATAATTGTAGAACTACAAAGTGATTCTGTACTGTAAGTGGAACTGTAAAACTGGACATTGAGTATTGAAGCAAAGTACTTACAGTGATCAGTGTGTGTATTTTATTCATGTAACGTGTAAGACCTGTCCAGGCGCTGGCAACTTTAGCCTAGGATGAATTGGCATTTATGTCGCCATACCCTTTACTGACGTGAGCATGGTTTGGATATGCCCCCAAATCCTTATTATACCAGCGATATACTGTACTGTACTCATTATTTTTAAATCACCAGTTGCGCCCCCCAGTGGAGAGTTCTTATGACGTTGCATACAATACCAGCAAATCACTACTGACAATCAATTATTTTAAATGACTGCTAAACTTAATCGTAATGAGACATGTACAGGGCAGCACGCAACTCCAAATTTCTGCTATATCTATCTTAACCATTGCTTAAAGAAACTAGCGACCACCTCATCTGGATCTGAGCTCAATTTGTTAGTTTGTGCTCAGCATTTCAATCCATGAAATTGTTTATGAGTTATCGCTTGATGAAAAAAACTCCGAAAGGATTGACTGAGGTTCACACACTGCTGAGTCTTTTGACGCGCCGGTCGATTGCTTATAGATTAACGATATGAAATTTCACAAATTAAGTGAAGAGGGAACTGAAATCTAAGATGTGGCTGCTCCTGATTTTTTCATTTCGTGTGCTGAAAAAACTTTTAAAGACTTTAAAAGAGTCACTGAAACAGAGCTAAAGTAGATTTTTACAAATTACATTTTTAAATTACACAGCAAAATTTTTTGTCCCCAAATTCGAACAAAAATTCGAGTTTGAACACCTGTAAAACCTGTATGACCCAACCTCAGGGTTTGTTTGAAATGAAATATTTTTGTAATTTTCTAAATTTATTAATAAATTCAAATACTCAAATTGTCTTTATAGGTTTTTTGTCGCAGTTTCATAAATGTTAAATCATAAGGATAAAATCACAGTTATGCATAGCCATTTAACGCTATTAAAAAACACAGCATGGCAGTCGAAAACACAGCCCCACTCATTCCACAGAGCAAGATCCTGCAAGAAATAATGAAAATAGTCTCTTGCCAACTGAATAGCTGCTTTTCCAACTATTTTCCAGAAAGAGGTACATTATAGGCAGATAGTGGCTATATTCAAAGATCTGTATTCCAAAATGTAGAATTTTTGATTGGGTTGAAGCTAGGAATCTGACACACTGTAGACATAGGGATCAGTAGATGATGAATCAAAATGGAAAACCTTTAGTGTTTGGACCTCTCATGATCAGGGGAATTGGACCAGATAAGAACTAAAGCAGGATTAAGAAAAAACAGAAAGCAAAACACTGCAGACACGAAGTATTAGTCAGGGGATCAGGGACTTGCAAAATGAAACATTATGTTTGAACCCCTTGATCGGTACTCAGCGCACTCCCTTAAACTTGTATGAGTCGAGCCGCACTACTGTACTTATTTCAACCGAAACTCGATTCACGAGTTATGATTCGCGATTCATTACACAGTGATTCAGATTCACAACAGTAGTCTCCACTGTGTTAATCGTTCTTTATTTTTACATCTAAAGTACTGTATTCTTTGAGCAAATAAGTCCCCATGGATCCCAAAATGGTTATAAATGACAGCCAAACAAAAGGATAACTTTCTGGAAAGGAAAGGAAAGGAAATGACAGGCAACCGACAGGAAAACTGGCTGTCAGTCAGAGCAGTTAGCATTAGCAGCTAGCGCATATACGAGATTTTAATCTCGTTATAATTCTTAAGAATTTACAGTGGTGCTTGAAAATTTGTGAACCCTTTAGAATTTTCTATATTTCTGCATACATATGACCTAAACCATCATCAGATTTTCACACAAGTCCTAAAAGTAGATAAAGAGAATCCAGTTAAACAAATGAGACATACATATTATACTTGGTCAATTATTTATTGAGGAAAATGATCCGGTATTACATATTAGTGAGTGGCAAAAGTATGTGAACCTTTGCTTTCAGTATCTGGTGTGACCCCCCTGTGCAGCAATAACTGCAACTGAACGTTTCCTGTAGCTATTGATCAGTCCTGCACACCGGCTTGGAGGAATGTTAGCCCATTCCTCCGTACAGAACAGCTTCAACTCTGAGATGTTGGTAGGTTTCCTCACATTAACTGCTCACTTCAGGTCCTTCCACAGCATTTCGATTGGATTAAGGTCAGGACTTTGACGTGGCCATTCCAAAACATGAACTTTATTCTTCTTTAACCGTTCTTTGGTAGAACGATTTGTGTGCTTAGGGTTGTTGTCTTGCTGCATGACCCACCTTCTCTTGAGATTCAGTTCATGGACAGATTTTAAGTTCTGACATTTTCCTTTAGAATTCTCTGATATAACTCAGACTTCATTGTTCCATCAATGATGGCAAGCCATCCTGGCCCAGATGCAGCAAAACAGGCCCAAACCATGATACTACCACCACCATGTTTCACAGATGGAATAAGGTTCTTATGCTGGAATGCAGTGTTTTCCTTTCTCCAAACATAACGCTTTTCTTTTAAACCAAAATGTTCTCTTTTAGTCTCATCCGTCCACAAAACATTCTTCCAATATCCTTCTGGCTTGTCCACGTGATCTTTAGCAAACTGCAGATTAGCAGCAATGTTCTTTTTGGAGAGCAGTGGCTTTGTCCTTGCAATCCTGCTATGCACACCATTGTTGTTCAGTGTTCTTCTGACTCATGCACATTAACATTAGCCAATGTGAGAGAAGCTTTCAGTTATTTAGCAGTTACCCTGGGGTCTCATTTGTTTAACTAGGTTCTCTTTATCTACTTTTAGGACGTGTGAAAATCTGATGATGTTTTAGGTGATATTTATGAAGAAATATAGAAAATTCTACAGGGTTCACAAACTTTTAAGCACCACTGTAGCTGTTAAAGTGAATGGACATTGATCAGATGGTCATTAAACAGCACATATCTGTATGTACGACAGATTTTTGTTTTTTCTTACACATTGTAATACTTTAGCTGTTAAAGCAAATGTACCTTGATCAGATGGTCATTTAACGGTGCATGGCTGCATATACAAGATTCTTATTTTCTATTATAATTCTTAAAACCTTAGCTGTTAAAGTGAATGGACCTTGATCAGATGGTCATTAAATGGTGCATACCTGTATATAAGATTTTTATTTTCTATTATAATACTTAAGACCTTACACGTTAAAGTCAACGGACGTTGATCGGATGGACGTTAAACACTGCATATCTGTATAGTCAAAATCAAATGGAAGAGGAGAGCAAGGCTTAAGAAACCATATAAGACAGGGATTTGTTAGTTAATACATTGATGTCTCTTGATGTTACTTTGGTTACTGAAAACAGTAACTAGCTGGTAGGGCCTCATTGCTGGTCTGACAGCAGAAAGTCATGCTTATGTTTCATAATCTCTCCTCCTGTCCTCAAAAGTTTGACTCCCCCATGTCATTTCCCCACAACATCACATCTATTTTTGGCTATAATTCTCAAATACTAAATTATTGGGCAACCTCTTGAAAAAGAGAGCTACTTCCAGAGTGAAAGGTCTTTTAATGGAACATGATGCTAATTCTAATGATAGCATTGTAACTCTGAGGAGGATCATTAGTGGCTATTTTCTCATTATCTCTGTTCCTTTCTTTCTGGTAGTCCTTTAGGACAGTGAGGTCTGTGAGGACACTGGTACAAAGCTGATAGGCAGAAAGCAAATTGAATCATTCATAGGAACTCTTGAACAGAGAGAGAGGGGGGGGGGGGATTTTGCCTGCAACGTTTTCTGCATGAACCGTTAGGGGATTTGTCTCCAGAATTTGTGCACTCAAGCCTGATAGTGCAAGGTACTCTTGGGAGTTGTCCCTAAGATATTATTATCCTAGTTATTTGCTCTGTTGCATATATGAATATCATTTCAATTTTATCCTTTACAAAGATATATACATGGAACACTGAACACAGCAACAATTGTAGAGGTGTGAAATAACCAAGTCATAAATTCAAATCAGAATCATATAGTTTGCTCTGATATCAAAGCATTATCTTGTACTGAGACTGGTTTTCTTTTCTTTTCTTTTTTTTTAGTCTCTATGGCTATAGTATTCCAGATGAAACAGGCTGAACTGGTACACAAAGCCCGGGTTCACTCTGCTTGGTCTTGGTTATCAATGGTAATAAAAACTTTACATTAGCAGCATTTAGCACAACCCCTTATCCAGAGTGTCTTTTAATTGGTCTGACCAGTTTTGACCAGTAGTGGCAGCTTAGTAGAGACAGGATATGAACAGCCTTTGAGACCAGAGGTCAGATTGAAGACAGCTTCCTTAGGAAAAAGCTTGCAATGTTTCTTATTACAAACACAAAGATGTTCATAAGAATGTTCTTAAATGCAGTGATCGAAAGTTCTTAAACATTATATTAAGAAAATATTAAGAAAATTATTTCCTTAAAATTTTCTTAAGAAAATCTTCATTGTTTTGTTACATAGGCTATGTTGCATTTTACAGCTTACAGTATAAGGCATGAGACACATTTTGTATTTGCCATGAAGTTGTATTTACCATTATTTATTTAATAATCCACTCAGAGGACAGCAAATTGGAGGCAAAACACCAAACCAAGCATTCATAAGATTTTAGCAAACAAAAAATAGAGGTGATGGTGGAGGAAATAGCCAACAGGGGAAAAAATTATTGCAGCGTGGCCCATCGAGTAAACTATTTAAAGTTTGGTAAATTTAGATCCTGTCAAATCTTACAGGGTAAGACAATTGTGAGGCTATTTAAGAACAATGTTTTCAAAGAATCTCATTTGTTCTTAGAATTGTTCTTAAGAAAAGAGATTCAGAAAAAAAAACAATTCTTAAGGATTGATTTGTTCTGTCTTAAAAAGTTCTTTCTAAATCAAATATATAAGTTCAGTTTCAGTCTTCACTCAACTTCCAGTCCACCAACTGGGTACCTGTTTTGGGGAAGAGTCTTGATGCTTGTCTTCCTTTGATCTTGAGTCGCTGGTCTTGTTGTCTTGAAGGGCATGAGGTACAGAGCAGGGTGTGATTAGAACCTTTAAGGTAAGAAGGGGCTGGTCTGTTTTTGACTTTCTATTTTCTAACATGAGAAAACCTTGGTAAATTGAAAACCAGGCATGCTGGTGCATTCTGAATCATCTGCAGGATTTGATTGTACGCATAGGAGGACATGCCACAAGAGCACTGCAGTGACCTAGTTTTGATACAACAAGAGACTAGACAGGCACCTGGGTGAAGGTTCGAATTCTCCTGAAGTTGTAGAAGAGATATATTTGACTGGGTCAGTTTGGCAATATGAGCAGAGAAACTCAGTTGGTTATCAAAGATTACACCAAGGTTTCTTGCGTTCTCAGAGGGTGTGATGGAGGAATTACCTGGGAGCATGTAATGTGGCTCGCAGGACCACATTACGTTCTGTAAAACAGGACGTTGACCAAAATGGACATTGACTGCGTTTACACAAACATAGTCACACGGTCTTTTTATGTTGCTGTAATGTAAATATAGAGGGAATTTTTACAAGAAAACTGTGTGCAAACGATACATAAATGTATCAGAGATACTGCTGAAAACACGAGTGGTACTCTCATCAATCTGAAACCTAAACTGTTATACATATGTACATTTTTTTTTTAGTTTATGGAAATTCACAATAATTCTAGAAACTACAGTAATGTACTATTGCAACCCTGTGTAGGGGAAACCCATAACACTTAAGAGGATAGCATGATGGACCTTATACTGTTGTTTGATGGAAGGCAAAAATGAATTGATAGACAGTATTACAAATAAAATGGAAGATCAGCCAGATAAAACAGAGACTCAATGAGTGAATGTGAACTAGTTTATATAGTTATAGGTTATATAGAGAAAATATACAGGTAGTGGTGGTACTACTTTCAAAAGGACAGGCACGTACACCTACGAACAGTATGTACAGCTTGTTGCAAATAAGTAGTGGAAATTCATACACAAACATGAGTAAGTTACACATCAACTGAATTAGAACAGTTTCTACACCAAATGTCTAGAGACGTAAATGACAGACGTTCGCTGTTAAACTTTAACTCCCGCCTCTCCTTGTGGAACCGCAGCATTGATTGGCTGTTGAGGTGACCAGCTGTTTACTTTACTTCACTTTATCTGTGCATGGCAGTTGTATAAGACTGTGCATAGTGTAAATATAATGTAGAATTAGTTTAAACAATGGAAAGACCATTTTTACAGAGACTGAAGAGCACACTTTTAAGCCATCACGTCACTGCTAAACCAAATTCCTTTCCCCCACACACTGCACACTGAGACACTCTCCTCACTTTTTATTTTGATAATGATTATCTTTCCATGCATTGAAATCATTTGTGAGCATCATACATTGTATTATAAATTTCCAAACACTGGAGCACTGAACTTATAACATAAAGGAAAAAAGCAACCTACTTTGGGATTGAGCTCAAGCATGAATCAACCTCTCAACCCCTTTACTCTCTCTGTTTATTCTCCTCATACTAAATTCTTCTGACTTTGTCCCTGGGTTACAACATGTGGCAGTTCAGTGAAGCAGAGCACTCAGTGATGGCAATTTATCCCTCGCTGCATTCCCATCTGAGTACCCAGAGCCTATCAGCTAGAAACTACACAGGACTACCCTGCATTATTTTACACTCTGTCTCCATATTCCACATCCTTAAAATGAGACTTTGAAAGTTATTGCTAATGGCTTATTTCTTTCCACATTTTATCCATGCCTGTCGTAATCAATGTTGCTGGGGTCTGGTGCCAACAGATCACAGCCTTCAGGCATAAGCATGCCCTGTACTAGATGTCAGTCCATTACAGGGCTGGCAGGGAACAGGGTCGTTGCAGTGCCGGGTAGTGATGCCCCGAACTGCATCACCCCCCCACCCCCCCCTTGGTGGTATTCTAGCATATTGGATTGCTACACCAACTGTTTGTTCAAATAGTTATCGAACTACACTCACCTTCACTCTACTTCACACTCTACTTCTGCATACCTTGGTTATTTGAGTTACTGTTGCCTTTTTTTCAGCTCGAACCAGTCTGGCCATTCTCCTCTGACCTATGTCATCAACAAGGCAAGGCACATTTCATATTTAAAGTGCTTTACTTGATTAAAAATGCAATGCATTAGGAATAAGAGGAAATCAGATCAAATGTAGGAATAATAAGATAAAATAAAGTGCAGAATAAATAATAAAAAAGATAAAATGCTGACTATAATAATAAATTTAATATAATACTTTGTATAAAAGGCACAGTTGAATATGTTTTCTGTCCATTTTTAAAAACACATAGTCTGAACACATCTCACAGCTTCAGGAAGTTTATTCCAATAGACTGCAGCGTAATAGCTGAATGCTGCCTCATCATTTTTAGTTTTGGTACTAGGCACTGTCAGGCCGTCGGACTCCACTGATCAAAGGTTTGTTTTAGGCCTATATTTTACCAGCATATCAGTAAGCATAACACAAGCAGTATTTTGAAATCCATTCTGAAACTGACTGGGAGCCAGAGTAATGATCTGAGAACTTCTCATCAGGGCACATTTTTTCAGGGGTGAGGCCAGTAAGGAGGCCAATTACAATAATCTAACCTGCTGAAGATAAATGGGTGGATGAGTCTTTCTAGATCTTCTGCATTCATAAAGTCTCTGAATGTTGTTATGTTTCTTAGATGATAGAAAGCTGACTTTGTGATGAATCTGATGTTGAGTTCTGCATTATTTGAACTCCAAGGTTTCTGACTTGCGATTTAGCATTTAAAGCCATAGAAATGAGATTAGCAGTAACCTTAATTTTTTCTTCATTAGGGCGAAATATTCCAGTATATGCAGTGGCACCTTGACTCTTGACCACCTTGAACTCGAATTCGGTTCTTGACGCATATTGACCAGAAAAATGTGTCTCGGTTCTCGTCATTTTCCCAATACTCGGCGCGCTTGCTTAAACTTGTATGAGTTTAGCCATGTGACTCGTTGAAGACGCAGTGATTCAGTGATACAGGTTCATAATAGCTATTTCCCAGTGAAGATCTGCAGTGTGTTTATTGTGTTTTTATTTATTTTTACATCAACTGTACTGTATTCTTAGTGTAAACATGTCTCCACTAACCTAAAAAGGACAGTACTGACAGGCAACCGAAATGGAAATCCTGTCCTAAATCTCCAGAACACAGACTGCAGTTAGCATTAGCAGCTTCAGTTCATCAACAGAGTAAGTGCTTTCACATTCAATCCATTACAAACTAAACTACTCGAGATTTTCAACACTTTCATTATAAAATAAGCTTTGTGTTAATGATTTTAGCCAACTGTAGGTTAATGTAAGTGTTTTAAATAGTAACTTACCTATCATTATTTATCATAGGCTCCACTATTTCACACTACAGAACTCTCTACCAAACTAAACTCCTCAGTTCATGATACATTTAACTTATGATTAATTTGTCGGAACGTAACCCCATCATAAATCAGGGAGCACCTGTACAACCAAACTCCATTATTGCATATAATTGATTCATTCGATTTACATTATTCCTCATGGGAAAAATTTGCTTTTATTTGTCGTTTTCAGTTCTCGACAATCCTTCTGGAACAAAATAACAACAAGAACCGAGGCACCACTCTAGTTCTGTTTTGTCTTTGTTTAGTTGCAGAACATTAAGCTGCATCCAACAATGTGCTCAAGGCATTTACACAGTATATAAGACTCTAGTTGTCAGGGGAACAGGTGATGTAAATCTGGGTGTTATGTTCATAGCTATGATAATCAATATTTTTGACCTACAGAATTTGACCAAGTTGTAGCATGTAAAGTTGAAAGAGTAGCAGTGCAAGAATCGAACCTTGTGGAACTCTACAGATCAGAAGAATTCACTCTAATTTATTGCTGAAGAGTGCAACATTATAGTCTCTGTCATCTAGAAACGATTTTGAACCAGATTAGGTCTGTTCCAGAGAGTCCTACCCAGTTTTCCAGTCTAGCTACAAGAATGCAATGGTCAATCGTCTCTAAGGCAGCACCAGAACTGAATTTAGACGTAGTTTAGACAGAAGTCATTTAGAATCTCTACTATGGGTGAAAACCAGATTGGAATTTATCATAGCAAATGGTAATTGCTAAGGGCAGCAAGATTTAGATAATTCTTTTTTAAAAGTGGTTTAACAACTGCGGTCTTCGGTGATTCTTGGAAAGTACCAGAGATGAATTATATTTACTATTTACTGTTTGCAGAAAATCTGTTCTCAAGCAGCTAAAAACATCTTTGAGGAACTTTGCAGGTAAGATGTCAAGGTAACACGAGAATGACTTTGAGTTTTCTCAAGAGTTTTGTCACTGATAATACTAAAGTCAGACAGTTTTACTAGACTCTTCCTGTGTTGTATTATGTGAGGAGAAGCTTCATTATGGCCTGTCTGATGCTTGTTATCTTGTCTCTAAAAAAGTAGCAAATACACTGCACTGAGAGAAACTTAGGATTGAAAACTATAGGGAGATTTGTCAGTCTATCAATAGTGGCAAACAGGGTGCAAGAGTTATTTATGTTTTTTTATATTAGAAAAGAAAGGCAGTCTAGCCTTTATGTTTCTAGATTATAGTCTTTATAATCCGGGCATTTTTGCCCTGGGAACTGCCGCTTACTGGATATTTTCTTTTTTCGGACCATGTAAACCCTTGAGATGGCTGGTGAGTGTATATTAATATAATAATATTTGCATATTAATATAGTTTTTAATATTACAATAGTGTATATTATATCATAATATTTGCATCTTGTACTGAAGAATTGTCTCATGTATTTGCAGATCTAATATCATGCAAAGCATTCATCAGTCTTAATGATCTTTCTATTTTTGTGGGAACATTTGGACTCCCCTGGGCTAACATAAGCACCTTAGAGTGGAGAAGGTCTTGCTTTTATGACTGCTTCATTTGTCCCTTCCAAAGCGTGTTCAACCATCCATGTTATGGTTGGAGCAGTGGTGAGCTAATGCTTAATTTACATTTACATTTACAGCATTTAGCAGACGCCCTTATCCAGAGCGACTTACAATTGATACAATCTTACAATCCAAGCAATTGTGGGTTAAGGGCCTTGCTCAAGGACCCAACAGTGGCAGCTTGGCAGAGGTGGGATTTGAACCCTGGACCTTTTGGTCCATAGTCCAGTACCTTACCCGCTAGGCTTTACAGTCCCAGTTTTAGATTAAGTTTTAGGCTTAATCTAAAACAGGGTCACCAGTTAGTGGTCGAATATGCTCTCGAATTTTGTGCTCTGGCAGCTGAGGGCGGCTGGGATGAAGCCACTCTGGAAAACATCTGCCACCGAGTATGTCGGATGCAATTCAGATGAACTTCAGATGATCCTCTGCTATGATACCGCTTCCATTCTGTCCACCAGCTTCCTCCTCATGAACCCATGCAGGTGAACATGGCAGGCCTATGCTTCTGCTATGGACATTGTCCGTCATCCTGGGTCTCCTCTGGTTGTGGCTACATAATCTGGTTATTCCTTGGTTAGACTGTGAACTTCCATGCCTGTCACAACACTGCCTTAATCCTTCTTCAATATGCTCTCACTCCATCTCAGCACCATGTTGCTGTCCTCACTGCAGTTCTCCCTATCTTCCTACCTAGCAGAGTGCGGAGGTTTTTACCTGAGAGCTTCACTGAGAGACAAACCAGAACACAGAGAGTTGAACAAGCACGCAGAGAGGCGAACCTAAGTGCAGCCAGATGAGTTTGTGAGAGAGCAGCAAAAACATGTACAAGTGTGCAGCGGCGTGAGCTGTTTGCCTGACATGGTGCTCATTATGAACTGTGATCCCATATAGCTTTGCAATATAATATGTACTGCATTAACAAGGTATATATGGTGTGCAGTCAAAGTCCAGATCCATAATGTGGATGGTATGTGAATCATACCTGAATTTACATAAGGGATTTTATATATACACATTCATCGGCCACTTTATCTTATAGGTACACCAGTGCAACTGCTCGTTAACGCAAATATCTAATTAGCCAATCACAATGCAGCAACTCAATGCATTTAGGCATGTAAATATGGTCAAGACGACCTGCTGAAATTCAAGTTCAGAATGAGGAATAATGGTGATTTAAGTGACTTTGAACATGGTGTGGTTGTTGGTGATAGACTAGTAATTTAACGTTAAACTTGCTGTTTGCGATCAATTCAACTTACGATGATTTGTTCGGTTTGTATACCCACTTTAAATCAAGGACTACCTGTGTTTCTGTTTTGTCTTCCATGTGTCTGTTCATCTTTAGTAAGTGCTTATCTTACACCAGCACACATATTTAGACTGGCTACACACAGACAGTGACAGGAGCCAGTAATATGTCTTCTCCAAAACACTTGCCACACGTATAGCAATACGTTTAAATACTTACATTGACCTTGTCTCACTGATGAAACTAAATCCTATGTGACACTCTGTCATTCAGTACAAGTTCAAATGTCACATCTCTTGCCTGAAATGCCAACTCTTTCTCATTTTTTCCTCCATCTCTTCCCTACTGTACATTTTGAGCCACGTCGTGCTTGTTAAAGCAATGAGAAAGTCGATAAAACTCATTATAGACTGTGGGCACTTTCTACTGAACATAACATGTTGTGCAGCAGTGGGATTTCGGTGGAACACAATAAGCTGTTCCTGGGGAGGCGAATCTATTGTAGATCAATCAACCAATCATGTCTAGTGTTGTAAAGAGCCTGCTCAATACATACACCAAGTGCACTACTCAATCGATGGGTGCATGTGGTGCAGCACAGTCCGGAGTGGAGTGCAGAAAGCCGTTTTAGACAAAGATCGAGTTATTATAATGTGCATTATCCATGCCACACATTAAAAGCGTATTTGCTTAAGAGTTCAAGTCCAAGTGCATGTTTTACTTTTAAGTTAATGCTTCTTTTACTTCCATCAAATGGATGTTGATAATTGTTCCTTTGTGATGTTAACCTCTGGGCTCATTCACAATTAACCGACAATGAATGTTTTTTAAATTTTGCATTTTTTCGCTTGGGGCTTTATCTGCAAACTACCCAATGGATTTAACTTGTCTTGTATTTAGTCAGGCAATTTAAATTCTTTAACAACAGTCAACCAATTAGTATTTTGCCTATTTCAATAGAAATAACCCATAAATAAATTGTAAGTACAATTTCAGACTCCTTTTCAGAGCGATTGCTGAGTTACATACATACATGCTTATTACATACACTCACTGGCCACTTGTGCTGGTAAGAGTGGATCAAACAGCAGTGCTGCTGGAGTTTTTAAACACTCACTGTGAACTCTATTAGACATCTACCTTATTGTGCCACCTTGTAGATGTAAAGTCAGAGACAGTAGGTCATCTGTTGCTGCCCAGTTTGTGTTAGTCATCCTTCATCAGTGTTTACAGTATGCTGGTGGCTGGACATTTTTGGTTGATGGATTATTTCAGTCCAGCACTGACACTGAGGTGTAAAAAAAAGGTCCTTTTTTTCTCTACATACATTGTTCATTCCCTTTACTCTGTTCTCTATTAGTCAGGACCATGCAGATTTGGGTGCTGGATCATTCTCAGCAAAGCAGTGACACTGATGTTGACCTCTGGGCTCATTCACAATTAGCCGACAATGAATGTTTTTTAAATTTTGACACAGCAGTGCTGCTGGAGGTTTTAAACACAGCAGTGTCACTGCTGGATCAAAAATATTCCACATTTAAAAAATGTCCAGCAAATGTGTGACAACAGATGAGCTGCTGTCTCTGGTGGAGCAATAATGTGAATGTCTCTAATAAAGTGAACAGTGAGTGAACAGTGTTTAAAACCTCCAGCAGAACTGTTGTGTCTCAACCACTTGTTCCAGAGCAACACACTAACACTCCACCACCATTTCAGTGTCACTGCAGTGCAGAGAATGATCCAGCACCCAGTTAATATCTGCTCTGTGGTGGTACTTTGGGTGTCCTGACCATTAAACAACAGGGTGCTGACAATGGATGTAGAGCAATAGACGGACAATAGTAACCGTAGTTACTCTATGTGACTGCACAACTACAAAGTGCACCTCTATCTTAAGTGATGCTGATAAAATGAACAATGGGTTCATAAGGCTATGCACAGTAACAATCCTCATCGAGGCCCCCAGGCACACCCTCTAGGCATTTTCAAATGCTGTAGCAGCATTTGATGAATCAAACGGGATTCTGACCAACTTGTACAGCCTGACAGTACTAACTGTTGTGACTTGCATTGATTTGTCCTCCTTGAAGCTTTGATCACAAGCACTGCCTTGGTCTAATGTCAGAAACCTGGTGAATCCTTTGTGGCTAGTCTGTAAGACACACAATGAGTATCATTATAGTTCAGTTCTTTGAAGTGAACACAGCTGTAGGCTACAGCATTTTGTTAAATGCAACCACTGGTGATGAATTTGAGAAAACTGATTTTATAATCCAGCCTCAGCTTTTACTACTTATACTTTGATTTGATACAAAGACATTATCCACAAAATCCTGAGTCTCTGAGGAGTAGAGATGGGCAAAGGGCAAGGGCACAAGCCTAAACTGAAGAGGCGTGATCTCCGGTCCCTCAGACGGCACTGCATCAAGAACTATCATTCATCAATAGCAGA
The DNA here is from genome assembly GCA_025084515.1 of Ancistrus triradiatus. NCBI lineage: Eukaryota > Metazoa > Chordata > Actinopteri > Siluriformes > Loricariidae > Ancistrus > Ancistrus triradiatus. Next base: position 231,673 of record JAJAGP010001118.1, read on the forward strand.
TAGAACCACATGGACAAGGGATTGCTTTGGCAAACCTTTGTCAAGCACTACAATACAAATTACATTCACAAATGCCACTTATAAACTTTACTGAGCAAAAAAGAAACCTTATTTTAGCTATATCCAAAAGCAGCATCGACTCCTCTGGGCTCAGAGACATCTGGGATGATCCATCACACAGTGGAAACGTATTGTGATAGGACCAATCAGTATTTCAGATTTTTTTGGAAGAACTGGATGCCATGTGCTCTGGACCAAAGACCAAAAGGACCATCTAGACGGCTATCAGCAAAAAGTCCAAAAGCCAGGGTCTGTCATGGTATGGGGTTGCATCAGTACCCTTGGCAAAGGTAATTGACACTTCTTAGATGAAAGAAGACAATGCAAAATCACAGGCTGCACACATTACAAAGGCATGGCTGTGGAAAAAGAGGGTACAAGTCAAGTCAGATTTATTTATATAGCGCTTTTTACAATGAAGCATTGTCTCAAAGCAACTTTACAAGTTTAGATTATCTCCTAATAACTACGTCCAATGCCAAATTGAGCAAGCCTAGGGCGACAGTGGCAAGGAAAAACTCCCTAGTTCTAGGAAAAAACCTTGGGAGGACCAAGACTCAAAAAGGGACCCAACCTCCTTGGGCGGCGTAGATGATAAATCTAAGAGCGAACTAAAGTCATGGAGTCAAAGTTTGAATAGAATGTGAAGTATGCACATCGGCATTAAGTGGCCGGGGTATGATGATAAATCTAAGAGCGAAACTAAAGTCATGGAGTCAAAGTTCGAATAAAATGTGAAGTATTCACATCGACATTAAGTGGCCCGGGTATGATGATAAATCTAAGAGCGAAACTACAGTCATGGAGTCATG